>NDFZ01003780.1:0-17450 GCA_002192655.3 Mamestra configurata
AAAAAAAAAAAAAAAAAAAAAAAAAAAGCTTTTGTCCGCGACTTCGTACTAGCATATTCCATTATTAGAAGAGCGCGTTCAAACAAACAAACTCTTCAGCTTTATTATATTAGTATAGATATAGAACTATAGATAGATATATTAGTACCAATTGGTTCAACGCCCTTTCTAAATGGCTGTTTCGAGAATATAAAATTATGTTAGTATCTATCAGGTTATAAGCGTCAAAGCCAATGCAGTGATTTGGTAAATGTACAGTCAGCAAACGTCAAGTCAACTAATATTTATGTAAGGCAAAAACTTATTGACTACTAAGCACAAAAATTATGTTATTTAATTGCCTATTGACTTTGTTGACTGTACATATTAGCAAAAGGTACAAAAAGATGATATAAAAGTTCGTACATTTCGTAAGAAAATAAATAAAAATAAAACGTGCAGTTGGTACGTACACTGAAGGAAGGATATGAGCTAAGAAACGCAAGGTGTATAATTCAATTATGATGTCCACCGGTCTCGACAAAGTAACGGGAAAGCCACAAGGAGAAGAAACGATGTAGATCAAGCACTACTTTTTCTGCCTATAACATAACATAAACATGTACATAATCAATCACATCAATTAATGAAAATAAAAAAAACTTAAACAAACAAAACAGTTTCTCTAGTGGAAAATGTATACTTGCCATTACAGATTTATATTTTCTTTGCACGATCTGCCTTGTTTTTGGATCTGAAACGTAAAAAAAACAATTAATTGACTAATAGTAGTTGCAAGTTAACTGTCGCATTACAAAGATTTTTAAAACTTGAACAGATTTATCACACGATTGTTTTCATGCCTAATTATGTGCAGTTTCATACACTACTTTATCTAATCTCATCAATAACACAATTAAAATCGAAAATAAGGCGCCAAAATCCAACATTCTGTTGATGTGCCGCCTTTTTTTTAACATAGGCCTCATGTAAAACATACGGGCACGGTTTCATTTCATCCTCACCGGCTCGGCTACAGATTTCTTTGTTTCTTTGTTTAAAAAACTGGAGCTAATTAATTGTAAACTCAAAAACTTACTAAATTCTTCTAAAACGAAGATACCGCCATTCTGCGTGAAGCACTTCCTAATGTGATCCAGCCGCACGAAAAACTGTAACACAGACAAATTCAGTGGTTATTTTAAAAACAAATTTAATAATGAAATGTCAGCTAGGAACTAAATAAATTTTATAACAGACGTGCGCACATCTATTTGTAGCGTAGGCTGAGGGTGGATAATAGGAATACAAATATAGCGTCATTCCGCCGTGTAAAATACATTGTTAACGCATTATCAGGTTCGTGAATTGAGAATTTAAAGTTAGGACGTGTTAAATTGCATTTTAATGCTAAGATTTACCAGTTCACAACTTCCGAAGATTGATTTATAGACCGGTTTACAACACACGAGCGGCATTTTGACATACCTAATTCCAGTCGTAACACGAAGTAAGTTAAAACCAGCAGAAAGAAGAGATGCACGCAGGGACTACAAAACCAACTGACATTAGGAATTATTGTTTCTATTGCTAAGTAGCAACTGAATAAAATGTGAGGTTCTATGCTTCCAATGCGAATTAGCTAGGTAAGATCGTTTATAAGGTACCTGTGTATAATTGCAAGGCGTTCATAAAATTATACTAAATAACCTATTTTGGTCTTTCCTGGCTGTGGATAGTTCTAAAAAGTTTTTACTTTTTAACCAACTGCAAAAAGGAGGTTATTAACAATCAGCTGTCATTGAATTACATTCCTTAGATTGGCTATGCAAACAAAGATACTAATTTAGTATGTTGTAGTTTGCTCAAGTTAAATAGACGATTGGGAAATGAAATTAACTCATGGGATGTGTTCGGCTTCCCTACGATTCGACGGCGAAAATTTACATCGCTTTCATAATATAGAACTGGATTATTTGTATATTCGCGCAAACATAAGTATGGATATGCATATAAAATAGTAAATACCTATAGGTAATAATAACAATTGATAATATTTGCAAATCTAGTAGAAATACAATAAATCCATGCATCGGGAATATATAATTAACACTTATCTACAATGCTTACAAGCGTATCTACGAACTAATCCTACACATCGATAAAAAAATACTTAATTGCATATTTTATTTCCTTTGGTGTAGAATCGTTTGTTTGTTTTGAATGGCGAATATCATAGTTCAGAGCCAGCACTTATCGCATATTACTGCCACAACTCTTTTTCATTGAAGCTCCTATATCGTTGTTAGCGTGTTTCGTTTAACGAACACTCAGTCTACGTCAACATTAATATACCTGTAATTTAAGTAAACGTATTATGTACTTACAAAGTCACACCTTCAAAGGAAATAAAAAATTAAAAACATGCACATTTACATACATGCGACACGAGGATTGGAGCCCAATACACTAACGGCTTGAGTAACCCGCCTTTGATCTACCTCAGTTAGTGTATCGTTTATCGAGCGCAAAAACTAAAATGCATGCCAATTCACTGTTTTCTTTAATTCCTTAGTACTAAATTGTACCCGGTCCAGTCCAATCTTGGAAAACAGATTATTTTTGAAACACGACAGTTTAGTAAAATCGGAATTAAAGTGGCGTTATTTAGTTTCTGCAGTGGAGACATCGAGCTTGGAGCGAGGGTGAGGAGTTCGGCAGGGCGGGAGTGCAGTGTGCGAGGTCAGGTGCGGTGCGGGAGCGGTGCGTGCGCGGCTCCCGGCCCGCACCGGAACTTGTGAGATGGCGAATGCTCTACGACTGACCTCGTGACTCGCGTCCGGTAAGCTTTAGCGCAGACGGACGATCGCTATGGTTCCGGGTGATAGGGGACGAACGAACTAAATCTCGGCACAAAGTGCGAGAGCGAAAGATCGAGACCGCTCGCCGGACGATCCACGATACGAATGCAAGCTGTCGGGTGCGTTAATATAAACAGATAATAAACAAAGGGCGTCTATGTGCATGCACGACGGCGCGCATCGGCGCTCGCCGCACTCGGGAGAACTAATACAACGCTAACAACGGCTAAAAACAATCTGTAAGCCTCAAAACTACAAGTAAAGCCCTACGACCTCGAACGATCATCGCTAGATGCGATTCTCACGGTGACCGTGACTAAATCTTAAAGGTCATAAAGGTCGTGTCGATCATCGTAAGAGCCAGCCATTACTATGAATGAACCACTGTGTACCTCGAAATCCTTTTGCGCAGCGGCGCGTGTTCGGCGTGTCCGGAAAGAGTAGAACAGACAAAAAGATGAGATTAGTTGAGGGCGGCCGAGCGCGTGTCAAGGACCATCTCAAAAGTTCCTAGCGAGAGCACAGCGGCGCCCACGCACTCCAGCGATGTACGGGTGTTGCGGACAAATAGCACATGCACAAGTTGTATGGAGTATAAGAACGTATATCAGATGGACAACGGTTAGTCTTAAATGTAAAAAAATAATCTAAACTATTACATCGAATAGTAGATAAGGATATTTAAGGGCAAAATACTGGGTCTTAATAAGACCTAAGCTTTGTCGACAATAATACGGAATTAGTAAATGCAAAATCACCTGAACTTCAAACAAAATATATAAGATAAATATTATATAAATATAGTATGAAAAAATAATACCAGAGAAAAAATTGAAGAGAAATCCAAATAGGAAAGTTTGAGTGGTCCTTGCGTCCGGATAAGTTTTATGAGGATGAGAATTTTAAAACTAGGCATATATGGGGCATCGACTGAAATATGATGACTACAACTTTTTATCGATTCTGAATAAATATATCTATTTAATCTTCTGTGCCTGTTTAATAATAAAGGTATTTTTGTCTTGTCGTATAGATAAGCATCATACGGTACGATAATAACAACGCGCTAACGGCACCGATACAATACTGATACAATGAAGCATTGGCAGCGCGGACGCTGATGTTATATACAGACTGTCGTACAGCGCGAATGTACAACACTCTATATGAATATTTCACAAACTTGTATCGAGACTTTTCCGACTCAAGCATATACACTGACAGATATCTTACCTGGGTTAACAGTTATGATAATACCAAAACTTGTTGCATCTACTCCGATTCGTAGGGTGAGTTTTGGTACATCATTTTGATAACTTATCATATAAATAACATAAATAAGCTGACAAAAAGAGACGAACACACAAACGAAGCGTAGAGACGTACCTTGCTGTGGTGGAACAGAAGTCCGACGCCTTCCATGCACACCTTTGGAGTTGAAAAGACGTTTATGTGTTGTTAGAACAGTGAACATATTATATTAATAATAATAGTTAGAAGTGGTCGCATTGATATGTACTAAGAGGAGATTCCCAGCTCAGAATGTGCTAAATTTCTTTTTGAGTAGGGGATGCTGTCTTGTTGAAAATGCAAATTGATACGGCTTACCTAATGTCTCAACCAGGTCAGACTACAGTCCCACTAGCATACCTACTAGTTTTAAGCATTCCTTTAGATTGTAGATAAGTTAAGTAAAAAATTTTCTATAATTATTTGGGGTGTGTAACGTTTAAAATAATAACAAAAGTTTAATATATTTTATTTTTTAAATATAACAATCAAATGATATAATGAATTATTGATATGATTTCATTTTACCTAATTGTATTTGTTATAATGAACATTTTATATAATGATAATGACATTTGAAATATTATTAAATTAGTATAATATTCAGTAATAAGTACCTAACGTTTAATATAATTTTGCTTGTAGTTAAATAGGTTGAATCTGTTCCAAAACCGAATCGGGGCACCCCGACTTCACGTAGTCTTTTGGCTGCTACCCCTAGAGTGTATACAAAAATCGGAGGCGCGAAGGGAGAGCAACTCCCGCCCGCTGTACTTTAGGGCGAAGGGGTCGAACTTCCCGCAGCGCCGGAGACGATGCAGAAACAACTTTAGTGTTTTGAGGTTAGGTTAAAATAATTTATTTCTTCTCAAGAATCGTGCGGTAAAATTAGGTCAAAAGAACGTTTTATAAAAAGAGCATTATAGAAAAAAATATTATATGAAACGTTACACTAAATGTTATTAGAGAAATGAAGGTTATATGAAATTTAACATTAGATCACGTGAAATTAGGTTATGTGTTTTTATAGCAAATAGCACTTCGCCCGCGACTTCGTCCGCGCGGATTTAGTAGGTACTCCACAAATTTCAACGCCCTCCACTCCCTTTAGTTTTGGAAAAAAGCAAAACGATTTTCATTAATTACCCAGCTATTTCTGCTGCTGATTCTGTGGTATCTCGTCAGGGGTTGATTTTGCAAAAAAATTTAGATCTGTTTATCCCACTTTTAGCTTGTTCAAACCAATTCCCACGTAAATTGATGTAAGCAATAATGTCCTCTCCTTAAAACTTCATCACCCCTTTTCGACCCTTAAGGGGTATATTTTCGAAAAATCCAAATATTTGTTATTCTTATTTTTTTATTCAAATCATTAATGCCGTGTTTCAACTTCATCGGATTTTTCTTACTTAGAGCATTTTAATACCCGTCGTACCTTTGAAACGAAAGGTCCGATTTGAATAATTTAAAGTGTAATTTACATGTACACAATTAACCTTAATTATCAATTTATTTAAATGGATAAGGATTAATATCTTGATATCAAAATCATCACTTTTTCTTTCCAACTGGGCTTTGATTGAATAATTTCAACAAAAAGCGGTCATTGTGACTTAACCATAATAGTTAGACATATAGCGTCTCAGTTTTCTCTACGTAATAATGAGTACTTTAATTATGTTGTACATTATTTTTATGTATCATCAATAGTTTTCACAGCGCATCCGATGAAATACTATTTTTGAAAATTTATTTACACCTTGGGTTATATAATTCAAGTTTTAGTAGGGATCCCTAATTATTTCTGGAATTAAATATAGCCTATGTTACTCGGTGAAGATGTAGCTTTCTAACGGTGAAAGAATTTTAAAATCGGTTCAGTAGGTTTTGAGCCAAATCGTAACAAACAAACAAACGAACAAATCTTTCCTCTTTATAATATTATTACTTTAGATAGTTTAGATGAAAATTATACCATATGAACGTTATTTAAAGTAATATTATACCATACATTACACACCCAATAATATGAGTATAAAGTTATATAATGTAGCTGCACAAAGGTATTTTGGCGCATGACCAAAAGCGGAGCTAATGCCGCAATTTTCCACATTATCATCCTTTGACAATGTCGTTCAATCTCCAAAAGATCTTTATAGTACAATTTTAAGAGTGATATATGTTGGTATCAGTGGCAGTGTATCACCTGAATGAGGCCGCCCTCCCCGGTGGCACAGTCCTGTACGGGGAACTCTCCGCCGAGCTCAGCCGCATCTTGCCGACGACCGCTCTTCTCCATCGCTTCTTTGATGCAGTAGTACAGCGCTTTGCACTGCAATCATTAATACATAGCTTCTGAAAATAGAGTTTCATCGCATATATTTTTTTTACAACGTGCTCCTTTATATCCCATAACTTTAAGGTTATATTCTAGTAGCTTTTGCCCGCGTAGCTTTTGCTTCGTACGCGCAATCGCGCATATCACGTTTTTTTCCCTTTGCCGTAGGAATTTCTGGAAATCCTCTCTTAGTGCTCCCCTACGGAGAGTAGGGAAGCTACAAGCCAAATTTCAGCTTTCTACGACCAGTTGTTTCGGCTGTGCGTTGTCTGTCCGTCACTCAGTCACTCAGTCAGTTAGTAACGGAAGAATTTTATATATTAGGATATGTAAAAGTATTACAAAAAATCCTCAAACAAGTGTTCCAAAAATACATAGTTTCGAAGATAATACTAAAACTAGACTCTCGATACACATCGAGAGTCTAGTATCTAAGTTTCATTGAAAAGAACGAGTAAATAATTTTCATTCAAATCAATTATTCATATTCAATTTAAAGCTAAGAAAATGCGACGTTTTCATATTTCACGTAAGGGTGTTTTACATAAATAATAGTGATTTTATCGAATTGTTTTGTATGAAAAATGAAAAATTCTTGGACATGGTCTCATTGATACCCTAGAGCAGCTAAACTCAACCTGCGGGCCGCATGTGGCCCGCCAAGCTTTTCCGTGTAGCCCTGTGGCCTAGCACATTATTTATTTAACAGTTTATGTACACACATTTAGCATTAATGATGCTATATTAAGTCAGTGTATCAATGTGTATGTATTGTATCTATACTGTACTGATTCACTCCTTTACGAAGAAAAAGTTGGCCTTTGCCATATGAAAACGGTATTTTTGTTACAAATTCAAAAGTCCAATTCATGTAGATACTATTAAATGCAGAATTTTATTTTACTGTAGATTATTGCGGCCCATCATGACAGTAGTAGAAGCGCAATGTGGCCTAGAGACAGAAAAGGTTGAGTACGGCTGCCCTAGAGTTTTGGGATATCAAAAAAATCAAAAAACGAATTCACAAATTCGAATATCTACAACGTCATCCACGTTGTAGATATTCGAATTTGTGAGTTCGTTTTTTGATTTTTTTCTGGGAAAACTTGTTTATTATTTTTTTCATCGATAGAAAGTTAGGACAGTTTTTCAGAATAGTATACGATGCGTTTTATGCCAGATAAACAAAATTTTATCTACAATATGGCAATACGTAACTAATGAGCCCAAACATGATGCTAACATGTTCGGTTGAGTAATTGCTACCTTCTGGCTCCAGCATCAGAGCAGCACCTGTGCCATATTATTGCATTGTGCCTAAAGTTACATCAGATATGAGGAATTATTTGAAAAATGGATTACTAAAATCCCACCGGACATACATACGAACGCAAGTTAATATAAAGCAGTAGAAAGGAGTCGCGAACCTTTTTAGTGTAATATTTATGCAGCTGCGTCTGGCCGCCGTTTTTCCTCCAAAGGCACAAGACGCGTATCTTGGGACTGTACGTCATGTTGACGAGCCGCTCGTACCACCATCTCTCCACGATGGTGCCTGGAATCGATGTATTCATTTAAAAGTCATTAATATTACGACATGAGGCACATGTTCAGCCGGTCTATTCTGTCGTCGTATCAACCTGTAAACTTATGTGAAGTGAGCATGAAGTGAACTGTCATCCCATTTTGTTTGTATGATGGATTGACAGCTCACTTCATGTTTATTTCACTTCAGCTTATACGGTGAGATGTTTACGGTCCGCACTGCATTATTTTCATCTGTCCAAACTGACAGAACTCTGACGAACGAATGGCGATTTAATTCTGATTGACGATATGGTAGCCCATTTACAGCGATTGATGAGTGCAAGGGATGAAATGAAAATTCCTGCTATAGTATAGAGTAGTAGTCATCTACCATTTAGCAGGAATTTTTAAATATACTCAGTCATCTCGTTAGTTTTATCGGCAAAAATAAAACCCTGACATTTTAACGGTACACAGCACGGCTCTCCCCTTATTAGCTCCTTACAGTCAGCCAATAAACGTGGGGCGAGCACTGTGACTGAACATTGCGCGCTAGTCCATTACGCAGACTAGAGTAGTGTACCTAACGTGGAGCGCAGGATGAGCCCGTCGTCGCGCATCTCCATGATGCGCAGCTCGCCGCCCGCGTCGCCCTCGTGCACCGTGGCGTGAACATAGCGCGCTAGTGTATTACGCAGACTGGAGTAGTGTACCTTGCGTGGAGGGCAGGATGAGCCCGCGTCGCCCTCGTGCACCGTGACGTGAACATAGCGTGCTAGTGTATTACGCAGACTAGAGTAGTGTCGTCGCGCACCTCCATAAAGCGCAGCTCGCCACCCGTGTCGCGCTCGTGCACCGTGACGTGAACATAGCGCGCTAGTGTATTACGCAGACTAGAGTAGTGTACCTTGCGTGGAGCGCAGGATGAGCCCGTCGTCGCGCACCTCGATGAAGTGCAGCTCGCCGCCCGCGTCGCCTTCGTGCACCGTGACGTGAACATAGCGCGCTAGTGTATTACGCAGACTGGAGTAGTGTACCTTGCGTGGAGCTCAGGAGGAGCCCGTCTTCGCGCACCGCCATGAAGCGCAGCTCGCCGCCCGCGTCGCCCTCGTGCACCGTGACGTGAACATAGCGCGCTAGTGTATTACGCAGACTAGAGTAGTGTACCTTGCGTGGAGCGCAGGATGAGCCCGTCGTCGCGCACCTCGATGAAGTGCAGCTCGCCGCCCGCGTCGCCTTCGTGCACCGTGACGTGAACATAGCGCGCTAGTGTATTACGCAGACTGGAGTAGTGTACCTTGCGTGGAGCTCAGGAGGAGCCCGTCTTCGCGCACCGCCATGAAGCGCAGCTCGCCACCCGCGTCGCCCTCGTGCACCGTGACGTGAACATAGCGCGCTAGTGTATTACGCAGACTGGAGTAGTGTACCTTGCGTGGAGCGCAGGATGAGCCCGTCTTCGCGCACCGCCATGAAGCGCAGCTCGCCGCCCGCGTCGCCCTCGTGCACCGTGACGTGAACATAGCGCGCTAGTGTATTACGCAGACTGGAGTAGTGTATCTTGCGTGGAGGGCAGGATGAGCCCGTCGTCGCGCACCTCCATGAAGCGCAGCTCGCCGCCCGCGTCGCCCTCGTGCACCGTGACGTGAACATAGCGCGCTAGTGTATTACGCAGACTGGAGTAGTGTACCTTGCGTGGAGCGCAGGATGAGCCCGTCGTCGCGCACCTCCATGAAGCGCAGCTCGCCGCCCGCGTCGCCCTCGTGCACTGTGAACGACGCGCGCCGCAGCAGCCGCGAGCCCAGCGGCTTCAGCTCTATGTCGTTGCCGTGCTACGTACATACATACAACATTCCTTGTTATGTACATCGTACAAGTTACAGAATATACAATGGCTACAATTTTAATGCGTACCATGTAAAATATGTTAACTTCAAATAAAATAAACCCACTCTATATCGAGGTGCCTCAAGAACAACGTTTTAAGTTACAAATTAATTATACACTCATCAGAATAATTGTACGTGTTGTATTATATTCTTTTTGCCTATCAAAATGGACAAATGCTCACCAAATCTTGTTTCCCTGAAATACAATGTTACTTCTGTTACCAGGGGAACGAGATGCAAGAGCGAGCTAAGCGAGCTCGGGACTTGGGGCACCCCGGATGGCGGGGTCTAGTGAGCGAGCGAAGCGAGCGTATCAGACCCCGCTATCTCCTTCGTGGTTTTTTTTTTTTTTAAACCATAGACCGACTTCGCCTTTTGGAGAGCATTTATCCATTCTGACAGGTATTTCGAATTGTTTGGTAGTACTATAGGTACTTTTCTTATAGGCGTTTAAACACAAGCCGTGTACAATATTTGTAGGAACCATTTCATTGCACGAAACAATGGACAGCCTTATTGCTTATAGCCATCACCATAGTTAGTGTTTTAGGGGCCATAAACATTAGCGGGGCTGATCAAAAATATAGTTACGAGTTGGTGAAAAATTTCATGATCGTTTTAACCGACCTCAAAAAAAGGAGGTTATCAATTCCCAGTTTTTCTAGGTCCATACCAGCTTCTAAACATGTGTGCCATATTTCATAAGTTGTATGTATATTTGTATGTTAATCCGTTTCTACCTGGAACAGATCAGATCAGAATTGAAACCGGGGTATCGTCACACACACACACACACCGGTCACCGGGCTTTCTTGATGGGAGCTCAGCCGTGATTTAGCGCTTGCCGAGAGACGTACTAGTATACCTTAGCGTAATTAATCTATATAAGAATTTTTGAATCAGTAAAATAAGAGTCTCTGACGATTTTGCCATTTTTTGTAACTCTGCAACAACTCCAAAACAATAAAATCACAAGATGTCCTCAGGCACAGCTGCAGGCGTACTGAGGCAAAATCACCGGCACCGGGTTGAAAACGGGCAGTGTGTGACGATATGCGGAGCTAGTAAGTTAACCACGCCTCTTTCTTACCGGCCAGAACGTTCTTATCGGTGACGACGGCCGGTTGCTTTCTTACCGGGCGTTCTTACCGGTGCGCGTCGGTAGGTGTGTGACGAGTGGTACATTTTGTATTGCATTATTGCCTTCCGGTTTCATTCTATTCTGTTCTGTGCTAGGTAGAAAAGAAAACAAACGGTAGGTGTGTTGCCGGGCTTAAGTGTGTATCAGTCCCTAGGAAAACGTGTCGTTGGCTTAACAGCGTAATTCTAAAACATGTCAATATGCTTGCTGTTTGAAGGTTTTTTTTTTTTTTTTTTTTTTTTTTTTTTTANTTTTTATTTTTTTTTATTTAATATGGGTTTGCTCTTGACTCTAGTCTAGGTCATAGATGACAGAGACAAAGTCGACGATGGAGCGAGCTTACCCAGAAGAAGCCTGTTCACTCTAAACTCTAATTTTGCATGCATTTAGGCTCTAGCTAAACAATCTCGATGCAATTTCAAAAAGTGGCTTAGCGATTTAAAAAGTAAACGTGCAATCGTTAGATGGCAACATAAAAATGGTTCGTCAGTCCATGTTTCATAGTAGATACTGATGGAAGCATAAATATCCGTGCTAAGTTTTAAGTAATTAGTTTAAATGACAACGGAAAAAAAGTAATTCAAAAAAATAAACCGACTGCAAAACTGTAATTTATTTAAATAATAACTAATAAAAAGGGAGAAGTAAAAGTTTTATCTATTAAAAAATCTAAACTAACTAACTAATGCCAACTTATTTTTTTGAGGTCGGTGCCAGCCTAACTGTGTTAGGCGAGGTATGTAGCGTATCGAACAGTACTCGTACCACATACGACTATCAAGTGAAAACGTTTATTCCAAATATGACGATATATCGATCGATCGTAGCTCGACCTCAAAAAAATAGTTGGCATAATTACTTTAGATTTTTTAAAGATAAAACTTTTATTCAGCCTAATCTTGACCCGCTGTGATTGTGTATGGTAACTGTGTGGGTTTAAGTTTATTAGAGAATCGTCGAATTGTCACTCTTTTTAAAACTCAAATAAGTATTGCATCTTTATTACTAGCGGTCTAAAAAAAGAACATCACCACACCCAATATGCAGTTTTCAGCACTAACATTTTTACGATCAACTTACCAACGTATGCACGACATCGAGCAGATGGTTGACTTCTTGGCTGTAAACCAATCCAATGTGACTCTTAGCCAGCAGGCGGCGCACTTTGTTCCTCACGATGTCTGCGTCCACCCCCACCAGCACCATGGCGGCAGTCAGGTTGTATAGCGCGGTAGACAGCAGCCTGTCCTCTTCATGCTCGAGGCGTTTGCGCTCCGTCTCGCTCAGGCACTTGTAGCGCTCCATCATCTCGTTGGCGCCCTGGTCCATGCCGATCATGTCACGTTCTTGACTCACCGCGTCTAAAAACGCGTCCTCCCAGAACTGCATTTGGTCCCATAGATTTGATCGTTCCTTGCCTTTTAAAGAGAAGATTTGAAAATTTTAATAACGTACTTAAATTGTATAAAAGCAATACGGTCCTACGAGTCGGATAAGGCGTCGTTTAAAAATTACTCCAGTTAAACATATGGGTAAGTTAGAGGGTTACGAGAATTGCCCTTCTCATCTATGAATAGAGTCCACAAGTACAGACGTTGTTTACCGATCAATCCCTGATAGAGATAGGTGCGCGTGGTGTCGGGCGAGGTGATGGGCGAGGTTACGGGCACGCCGACGGGAGGCCGGTAGCCGCTCACGGACGACTTGGACGAGAACACGCTCGCCGCGCGCGGCTTGCCGCCCGCGCCCGCGCCACCTCGGTTCACCTGTGTGCACCCGCGTACTTAGCTTTTAAATGTATACGTGAATATTGCGTACACTTAACGTAGAAGTAAACAAATGGAGAGCATACTTGAACTTAAAATCAAATTTGGCTATGCCAAATTTTCAGTGATGTAAGAAATACTATTCCCCTTGCAATGGCGAGTTGCACCCCATTTGTCTACCACTCTGTGGCATAGTCAAACGATAATTTCTGAATTAAATAATGCTGTGCCTTCTATTCTTCTCGAGATAAGTTTTCTAAGTGCATTAGACACCGATGGCTTGAGAGATTTTATTATTATCACCAGAAAGAATTAAATATTTCTTGAAGTCAGTCTTTTAGTAAAATAAGTCAAAAATGGTTAATATTAGAAAGTTAAAAATATTTAAAATAAGTACATTGCTAATCCTTTTTTCAATAATTTATTATAGACACGTACCATGCATCTAAATTTCTAAATACTGCAGCGATTATAGCCTTTTTAACAAAATTTTGAGTAAAATATTCCAATTGTTGGGCTATTCTTTGATCGCATCGTTTAAGCTCAGTAAGCGTCTAAGAAGGGTGACTACAAATCGCACTAGGACTTACATTGAGGAACATGACGTCAGTGTCAGATAGGTTGGACTTAAAGGAGGCGCGGTGGTCGTAGATATTGGCTCGGTTGGTGGTGATCGAGCCGCTTTCGTCGGCCGAGCAGTCCGACGAGGGAGGGGCCTGCCACGCACACAAACAACCCGCCTGTACCATGTCTCATGTCACTACACACTGGGTCAACAGCTTGCCTTTCATAGCCAACCAATATACATGTATTTTAACGAAATCATTTGCCTAGCCTTTTCCCTCCCAGTTGGGCAGACAGAAAAAGATACCAACCCCAAAATAGTTGTGTGTGTTTTTAGTCTAACCGGGGGTAGCTGAATACCAATCAAAGTCAAAGTCAAAGCATTCATTTCAAATAAACCATTTACAGGTACTTTTGAATTGTCAAAGTAAGTCAGTCAAAAACATGAAGGAGAAGAACGTGCAAGAAACTCCACGGACACTATTTTAAATAATTTTATGTTTTAACGTTGAAGCTTCTATTATGTGAGAACAATGTAAAGAAAGAAAAACAATTATAAGAATGAAAAAAATATTGAGATAAGCCAGTGGCAGTCAAGAGATGACCAGTCTCCACTCATGGCGCCCGTTCACGAACATGACGCGTGCATTAACACCATTAATTCATTCATTGATCTAATACACAATATTTTACATGAAGCGACTGCTTATCTGACTTTCACAACCCAGTTACTGGCGAAGTAAATACCTACAACTTAATCTGATAGCGATTTTTTCCATTCAAGCATGAAACTTTTGCATTTCATTAAAAAACAAACTTTGCCATAAAAACTGGCCAAGTGCGAGTCGGACTCGCCGGCAAAGGGTAAGGAAGTGAGGGTAAAGAATTTCATTTTTGTAACATGTTATGTTAGCACTATAGAATTCTCATAATAATGTAATCTATGGGTAAAGAACTAATATCTGCATTTTTTTTTTCATAATTTTAGGCACAGTTGTTTCGGATAGGTATAAGGGGAGAAATGGTAATTTTTCGTCTAATTTCTTGAATAACTTCAAAACTATTTATTTTAAGATTGTGAAAAATATAATTTAAACCCTCACAATAAGCCCTTTTATTTGATCGTTACACGGTACAGTTTGAAAAACTTGAATTTGTAATTTTCTAGTTTGTCCCCAAAAAGTGACCCCCGTACTTAAAATTTATTTATTTACGTAACGCGTCTGTGTTTGGGTCACAGAAGTTCATTTGTGTACCAAATTCGACGGAGAAAATTGGCTGTGATAGACGGACAGACACCTGAGTGATTCTATAAGGGTTCCGTTTCTTACGGATGTCTGGAACCCTAAAAACTAGTAGAAACAGTTGATCTGGATTGTCCGATATCAGTGTAGTTACATGAAACATGTTACGATTGTACTTACAACTCCAAATAGCATAATATTTAATTATACATTAGTCTACAACATTAATCTTGTACCATAGTATACTTATGTAATACAACCATGCGGGATATAACATACCTTCCCCATTTTAAGTACAGTTTGTTAAAATAAGAATGTGAAGATAGCTGTATATTGAAATAATTATAAAAGTTTATTATTTTGGAGTACAGTTGAGCTGAAAGTAGAAGTATAGCAATACAGCAACGCTCCAAGCATAGATCAAGTTCAATCGATAGTTTATTAAGTCGTAAATGTAACGCATTTTGGGAAGGCTTGAAATCATAATTACAAAAGGGCTTGCGTGGATAGGGCAGTCTGAAGCGGTATCACGCCTTTGGTAACTGCTGTCATGCTCAAGAGCTTTTCTTCACTTTTATAATATAGACATTTAGATAGTTTCCACAAAGATCAGTTTAGAGCAACAAGACCATGCAACACTTAAGACCACACACAAATCGATGTTATACTTACATCTGATTCGAAGGATGTTAATTTGCTGAAGAGTAAGTTTCTCTTCTGGTTCAGCATGTCTTTGAACATTTCCGTAGTACTTTGGGCTTCTGATGACTCCATTTCAGGATAGTTCACTACCGGTACATCTACAAGTTTTTAATGTTACAGAAAAAAATACGTTGCTAAAGATGACAGGGCCAAAAATATGAGGCAAATATACTTAGCTGGTGAAGTAAAAATTAAAAAAAAAAATGGCTTACCAGATTGTGAACTCTTCCTTGACGATGGCGCCGACGAAGGAGTTTCTAAGTCTTGTCGTCCATAGTGATCCATAAGAGCAGAGCCAGCCATGCCTCCATGCTCCAGGCCTGCGATCTCCTTGCTCCAGTAGTGCGTGTGGGCCATCTCCGCCAGTTGGAACACAGATGCCATCCCTCCCAGACCGAAGTTGGAGTAGGTGTGCTCGAGGCCGTGGACCACAGCTTGTAGGACCTTCAGCATGCCCTTCCATACTGGCTTGCTCACAAACTTTAGGGAAGGGTAATAAAATGACATTTTATTAAGTACACTTCTGGACACATCTATTGGCCCACCTTGTATTTTCAGTTTCGTTTGGTCCTAGCTAAAATTTTATATTAGGTCGAGCAAAAAGTTTTTATGCAGTTTTGAACCTGGCACATTCACAATTTCATTCAATAGTCTTTTTTTGAATTTCGAACACAGAATTTAAAGAAACAAAAGACAATTTGGAGCCTGTTTGTTGATATCAAACAATCGAATACTAAGAAAACTTGGTTTTATTGGTTTACTTGGATTTAATTCTTGAAAAAGTGATTGATATCTTGATAAGGTTTTGCAACAAACATTACTTATTCTTAACATTAAGGTGAAGTTCTATCAATAATCTATGGATACTTCACCTGAAGTCGCCGCCCAAGCTGTGGCACTTATTCAGGCCGGACACAGCCAAAGAAACGTGAGTGCTCAACTTAATTTAAGTCGATCTGCGGTCCGAAATGTTTATCGGAGGTACCTAGAGACTGGCGGCTTTGTTCGTCGCCAAGGAAGGCCACGATCTCGGGTCACAACTTAAAAGCCAGGATCGATTCATCGTGACGACCAGCTTGAGAAATCGTCACCTTACCTCCATTGAGATACAAAACCAACTTCGCGACTTCCACGGAGTATCTGTGAGCGCTCGAACTGTTCGGAGAAGGTTAAAAGAACGCGATATGGTACCACACAAGCCAGCTAATGGGCCCAAACTAACGCGAGCCCACCGAACAGCGCGCCTTCATTTCGCACGCAGTCATTTAAATTGGACACAGCAAGATTGGAGCCGTGTACTCTTTTCTGATGAGTCTAAAATTGTGTTACATGGCAATGATGGAAGGAAGAAGGTCTACCGACGTAAGGGAGAGCGTTTCGCACAATGCTGCTTTGAAGAGAGGGTTGCTTATGGCGGTGGCTCATGGACTGTCTGGGGCGGTATATCCGCGAGCGGCAAAACTCAACTTGAGGTTGTTACAGGACCACGGCTGCCAACATTAAATGCTGAAAGGTACATTCGTGAGTGCTTAGAACCTCACGTGATACCATACGCGGACTATGTGGGCCCAAATTTCCTTTTTATGCATGATAATGCAAGAGCCCATGCGGCCGGCATCGTCAGGGAATATCTTCGGGATGTGAACATCACAGTTATGGACTGGCCAGCCAGAAGCCCAGACATGAACCCCATTGAGCACATGTGGGACGAGCTAAAAAGACGTGTTAGGGCTCGTCAGCCAGTTGCCCAGACGATGCAGGAGTTGAAAACTGCCATAGAAGAGGAATGGGAGATGATCCCTCAAAATTGCATAGAGCGGTTGATAAACTCTATGCCTAATCGTATGAGAGCTGTGGTAGATGCCCATGGAGGCAACACGCGTTATTAAATTAAACCTTTATTTGATAAAACATGTTTTTTATTCAAAAATCAATTGCCTTTAACAAGGCGCATATCCGACTTGTTAGGCGTAGCTCCATGTCGTATGGTATTCTGAATTCAAATTTAAAACAATACGATCGAAAAAGATGGTAAAATGTATCAGGTTTAAAACTGCATCAACAGTTTTTGTTCAATCTAGCAATCATATTTCGGTAGGGGCCATCGAAACCTAAACTCTAAGGTGGGCCAATAGATGTGTCCAGAAGTGTA
>NDFZ01003781.1:0-36653 GCA_002192655.3 Mamestra configurata
TATATAATTCTTAATGATTTTTAAATCCAATATGACTTTTCTTAAGTGATAGATAATTATTATATATTAGAAAGCAGGTTTTCGATGTTTTTATTTTATTTATGAGCTTACTAAAATAATTATTTTATAGGAGAAACGAAACGACACAAATTAGATAGCTTAGCCATATAATTAGGCAATAGATATTGTTTCCTGACGATTTTACGTACAAATCATTGTTAGTTTTTTAATTAATATTGCTGCAATAAATTGCTATTAAATAACTTTGTTTTTTTAATTACTCAAGCAAATGGCGGGCTTTCCTCCATTAGTGTGCGAGGGAGAGAAGACCTTTATTTTTATTGCAAATTTCCTTTAAGTATTTTTGATAACTGACAATCCAAAAAGCCACTAGGTACTGATAGTTTAGTTTCAAGTTATTTTTGTAAAAGGGTGTCGCAATGATAAAACAATACACATTAGTACTTTATGTATTTATTAAAACATAATAAGTGGTTCCAACTCAATATTAATCATTAAACCAGACGACAATCTGCATCATTCTAATAACGATTAGTAAATATCATCATTATGCGGCCCATAGTTGCTGGAATGCTGTAAAAGAGGTAAATAATCTTATTACTATATAAATGCGAAAGTTTGGATGGATGTTTGTTATTCAATTACAGTCGAAAAAACTGAATAGATTTTATAAAATTTGGCACAGAGATAGATTATAGTCTGGAATAGCACATCTTTATCGGCGTGCGCCCGACGCCGAGCCACAAATTCACCGTACTTTTTGTCACATATTTGTGACGTTTGGCGTACAGGGCACGCGCTTGTTTGTCATGTATACGTGAAAATGGCGTTTAAAACATCGAGGATTGGCGTTGAAAATGACATTTTAATACCCGGTTTTTGAAAGCCGGTTAAGGTCATATATATAATACATTAGATTTGCAAATCTCATTATGTTGGCTGTTTTGTATTGCATGGTAAGTAATAACAGCCAATCGACCCACTGGCCATGCTAAATTACGTGGGTCACACTGAAAGTTTTTAGAATGTAAAAAATGGAATGATGTAGAAACCTGTTAATATTTTTATTACTTTTTTAAGTAGTCTCTGTTCCTTCCTAAGCACCGTCGCATGCGATAGAACCATTGACTGAAGCAATGGGCCCAATTTTCTTTAGGGATCACTTCCACGATTGCGCCACGCAGCCACGGTATTGTCAGCGTTCATAAAACGAATTCCTCTAAGTTCATAAGGTGCCAGGTCGGGACTGTAAGGAGGATGACTCACTAACTCCACACCTTCGATAGACAATTAATATTCGATAGTCCGTCTGGCGGAGTGAGCTAGAGCGTTGTCGTGGTGGAGGAGGCTGCTTCTGGGGTGGTTCTGTAATTTTCCAAGACAACTGGTTAACAATAACTGACACACCAATTTTTTTTTTCTTTATTTTAGGTGGCATCTCGCAGTTCAACCTATGAGGTTGTCGACTGCTTAACCGGGCTTGCCTGTGGTGGCCCGGTTAAGCAGGGCCACCACAAATACCAATCTGCAGTAACAAATCTTTTATTTTTCAAAATGACCTGTCCGTTCAAAGAATGAGGAGAGGAGAATCACCATTTTCCCTTAACTTCTGCCCTTCTTTACTTTTGTGGGTAAATCTTCGAATGGAAACATTCATTGCGCAGATTGAATTTGGTTTCGGGTTCGTAACAACATATCCAGCTTTCATCACTGTGACGAAGTCATATAGGTACAGCATTCGAGTCACCTTCGATATCTTTTCAAGCATTGAGCGGCACCAATCCAAACAATGGCGTTTTTGTTCTCCCGTCAAATTATGAGGAATTCGTCTAGTACAAAGCTTACCGAATCCTATATTTTCATGTAAACTTTTTGTACTTGACTCATACCAATGCCTAAAGCTGCCCAAATCCGTTGATATGTCATCCTTCTACCACAGCACAGCTCTCACGTTATCTTCAGTAGTCGCTATAGAAGGAAGTTCTTCTCGCGAATTATCAGTGAGTTTGCTTCGACCACGTTTAAACTCATTAAATCAGTTGTTAACAGTGGCACGGGATGGGGCTTCGTCATGAAATGCTGATCGAAGTCTATCGTAACATTGTTTTTGAAATGTTGAGTAAGACCGCAACGAAAGTCGTAATAAATAATTAAACGAAAATTTTCTCTAGTTAAATCGTTTTTGACGCACGACAGACACTTTTTTAATTTAATTTGTAAAAACAAATGACATTATGAATTAATTACATCTACAGATTCCCACAGAGTTCCTAATTCAAAATTTGAATAATTTTTTTATCGGCTGCTTTTCTTACTGGCATAATCTAAAAAAAATCAGTGTGACCCCCGTTAACTTTCCGTTTTAAAAAGGTTTTGTTTTAATTTTAAGTTTGGAACCCGAAAAATCGGGAAAGGTTTCTAAAAATTCTAAAATAAGGTTATACGTACGTTTTAAAAATACACGATATAACGCTTCTATGGGATTTGCTGAAAAATAATAATATCATATTAATAAAGGCAACTATAAAACTCTTCTACTGTTGGAAGTTAAAGGAACAGTGTGTAAATATGATAGATTTTCTCCTAATTTTGTTTGTGGAACTTCGACTAACACATAATCTCACCAAGAAAGAAAAGGGTTTCGATGAGTAAATCCTGCTTGAAGAACTTCAATTAGGCAAAAGGCGGAGACCGTAGGAACACGTTGAAAGACTTCTCGAGGTAATCACACAGTGTTAGTACTATGGTAGATAGGCTTCGTAGGGAGGGACGTGATTGTCACAAGATTAATAAGAACATAATATACGTGTTTTCTACACTTACAGGGCGGTTTTTCGGCAGGTTCGTCAGCGGGCGCATCTGTAATGGTCCAATTTCATGCGTCATTTCCATTATTTTTCCAATGCTGTTTTTGTTCTTTTTGTAGCATTTTAAAAACATATTTCTTTTATTCGATCGGAAACATATTAGAACATTTATTTATTTAAACTTTATGTACAATAGTGGTACATGGGCGGACTTAATGCATTAAGGCATTCTCTACCAGTCAACCTTTGGGTTATTAAGACTATACTGTGGTAGGTGTACAATAAATAAAATTAAGATACAAAATTGAATTATAACATTTCGGAAAGAATATACAGATAATATATATAATAAGTACTAATAAAATACATATATATGCTAAAATAATAAACTAATAAATATGATATATAATAATCATACCGATTAAGAGAATTCATAGTAATCATGACGAAGAACGACTAAGAATGACAAGCTTTTAAGTAGTGTTTACGGATTTTACGCTTAAAGGAAAATTTTGACTCCGCCTTCTTGATGTCAAGGGGAAGCATATTCCAGAGTTTAATTGTAGAAATAGCGTAGGAATTAGACAAAAACCCGGTGCGGTGAGAAGGGATATGAAGAAGTAAGTTTTTAGATGCTCGAAGGTTGAGACTGTGAGAACTGCCCAACACTTTAAAATATTGTTTTAAATAATCAGGAGCACAAGGATCGTTCATGATAGTGAAGAGCATGCAGAGGGATCTGAGGGATCTTCTCTGACGGATAGGCAACCATTTAAGCTGAGAACGGAAGGAAGAAATGTGATCATATTTACGAAGGCCAAAAATGAAACGAATACAGTTGTTAAGAAGTCGATCCAGTTTGTTGAGAAGTTCTTGGGATAGATCAGAGTAGCAAACATCAGCATAATCAATTATAGGAAGCACAAGTGACTGGACCAAAGTGATTTTAGTGCTTGAAGGAAGAAAATGCTTGAATCTATAGAGAGATCGCAGTGTGAATGTTACTCTCTGGCTAACCTGAGCAATCTGCTTATTCCAACTTAACCGGTCATCAATGTATAGACCTAAGTCTTTAACGTGTGGCGAGAGAGTGATTACGGTATTGTTGAAAGTAAGCGGCAGCAGTTGGCTGGTGTCCAAGTTACGCAGAAAATATGAACTACCAATGAGGATAGCCTGACATTTACCGACATTGACAGTAACCCCAAATCTGCTTGACCAATCGCTGATAGCNTCCTGGGGAACCTATACTTTCATAGTGCATACAGGGATAATCGGCGGTTGGTGCCCCATCTCATTTGAAATGTTTAACGGGGTCTCTGCGAGTTGGCCTCGGCCCCTCATATGCTTACCAAAGAACCGGGACTTCAGGGTCCCGAGATTGTTAAAGGCATACAAAATAAATAATAAATTTACTTTTTCAGACACGTCGTACGTCGTCGTATGTCGTATATGTACGTCATCATCTTCCTGCCCTTATCCCACGGTACTTAGTGCCGGACCAACATATTTTTGCCTCCATCATACGTAGGGTGGTTATCTCAGCAAATATACAACGTGTTCCTTTAGATATCCCATAACACTAGGGTATGAGACCATGTCAAATAACCACTTGGCACATGAATTACTTTTATTTTTTTACGTTTTCAGTTTTCATTCAATAGAATTCGGCAAAGACACGACTATTAATAAAAAACACCCATAGGCCACCCATAGGCCACATGGTGCGGTGCGCAGCCGCACCGCATCGTGTGGCCTCTCCCTGACGTGAAATATGACAATGTCGCATTTTCTTAGCTTAAAAATGAATGATTGATTTGAATGAAAATTATTTATACGTACTTTTCAATGAAACTTACATATACACATCGAGAGTCTAGTTTTAGTATTATCTTCGAAAGTATTTATTTTTGGAACACTTGTTCTGGGACTTTTTTGTTACTTTTACATATTAAAGAATTTAACCTTAAAGTTATGGGATAAAGTTATAAAAAGGAACACGTATATTTAGTGTCATCTAACTACTATCTATTATAAATGCAAAAGTTTGTATGGATGGATGGATGTTTGTTATTCAATCACGCCTGAACGAATGAACGGATCAAGATGAAAGTTGGCACAGGGAAAGATTCTAGTCTTCCCTAGGTATAATTTCCGACATTCACTCGGGCGAAGTCAGTCTCTCACTTACTAGTGTAAGTAATACTAGAAAGGGATCTTGCCTTTTATCGACGGTAAATATAAATTTCAGTAGTAACTAACCTATTGATGGTCTGCTGTCGATTTTTCCATTGAACATATCTGGCTGCCTACAAACCTAATTAAGTTTAAAAAAGTGTCTATGACTCGATAGAAGAGCCAGCCCGTTCAGCTACGGAATATTAGATAGCTACTTATTTCAAATGAAGAGAATGCATTTAAATTCCTTAACGCGTTTCTTTGTCCCGTTCCAAAAACTGATGCGTTATGAATGTAAAATGCTTTTGTTGAATAATAACTAGAGGTTTTGTCTAAGACAAAAACTTAGGTACCTAGGTAAAATTAACCCACGTGATTGAGTAACGGAAAATACTACAAACAGTGTTATCAGATTCAATTATTATCGTATTCAAGTAGTAATCATTATATAATACCTACCTCAGCACATTTAATTTTGGTTTAAATGGCTGGGTGATTCTTTTTTAATTTTGTTGATTTCTTAATTATGAATTTGAAGTTTGATTTGTCAAACTCTAGCCTGAAAAAACCTGTTAATGTTTGGCGTTAAATTATCTAGATAAGGTTTGTAACGTTCATAACTGCAAATTCTCAGAAACCGTCCTTTCTCTCAGGAATCGCAGAACGACTAATATGAGTTACCTACTTATTAAACAACCTTCACCCGCATAAAAGTCGAAAATATCCCGAGGGAACATGGGAGTATGTTCCCTCGGGATATTTTCGACTTTTATGCGGGTGAAGGTTGTTTAATAAGTAACTCATATTAGTCGGTCCGGTCTATTTATTTATGTCATATTCCAGAATATGGTTTATCCGTGTTCCAAGTTTCATCCGCGAAGAGGTAACTACAGACACAGAGTTCCTTTCACATGTATAATAATTAGTGTATCATTATTTTATTAAATATGGATACGGGTAGTAAATATGAATAGTGGCTTACCACCGGGTGCAGGCGTAACCACCGCTGCTGGGGTTGCATCGCCATCGGCAGGCTTAGCGCTCTGAACAATGAATAAATGCATTGAGTATGATAAAAAATATTACAAAGTATAGATAAAACAAAAGTTTTGTACTTACCACGTAAACGAACACTGCCGCAATTACAAGAATAACTAAAGCGCTCTTCATTTTTACTTAATTATTTTTTCACTTGACTGTTGATTCTGTTTTAGCTTCCAATTCGCTACTACTCTGTACGCAGCACCATGCGTGTTATATATGAAACCTATGTACCGAAGAAAACAATAAACAATTGTTCAAATAGAAATATACGCCAATTTAAACAATTGCCGAAGTAATTGGTAGTTAAGTGTTAAATTGTTTGTCACTTATTACCTCCGCGACTAACTTTTGTTAAGGGATCACTCACTGTCTGTTTTTCTATCTCAATTTGAGCCATGTTGACGGACTGCGCATGTCTAAGATAGGCAGGTACAAGGCTGAGTTCACGAGGTAGAGCAAAACAACATATTATGTAGAATCAGTCACATGTAGTAGCACGCATTTTGTAATATTTACATTTTAAGACATAATAAGAGTTAGCACTTTCAGATTCATTACGATCACAGTTATTACAATCTGCCTATCTAAGAAATTCTTATCCTGACATGGATCCTGACATGGACTGATAGAGATGCGTTTTTTATTTAGTTTTGTTATAATTGTAGTTGTAAAGTTATTTATCTTTAAGTGTTTCTGTGCGTCTTTTCTGGCAGAATAAACTGATTTTCTTTCTTTTTTCTTTCTCTTATCAGTAACTTGTTGGCGAGACACATACCAAATCAACTTATAACAATCTTGATTTTTCAGATTAAATATGTTTTATACCTACTGAGACGTATGTACCAACAGTTTTTATAACTATGCAAAATATTAAGTAAACTCGTTTTATTCTACACCTGTTTAAACTGAGAATCGTTAAAATGAAAGTAGCCGAATATTCGGATACCAAATTAACGTACAAATAGACATCTATTTGTACGTTAATTTGGTTCCATATGTTTTTATGCATACACCTATGTATGCATCAACGCCACGTTTAAAAACGTTATTATGTGATTTAGATTAAGATATTTTTTCTTGGACACGGGGGTGACTCCAGGACTTGGTTTAAAATTGAAGAACCAAGTTTGTAGAACATAATAGCAACATATCATTAATGGGAAATTGTGAAATCATCCTAATACCAATGAAGACACCGTGCTAGTTAAGCGACCGTCAATTTTACGCTTTTCATAAACATTTTGCACACGTCCGCGTTTACTTGAACTTGTATGGACAGAATATTTTATTGTTCTACTGTAAGTACTCGTGGACAATGAACATAACGACGCAGATCTAGAATTTTCGGAAATGAAAAAACAGAAACACATTGTAAAATACTCATGCCATTTTTAATTTAAAATTCTTTCGTTTTGACAATATGCTCTAAAATATACGATTTTAAAAGAACCAAAATTCTTTCACCTTAACAGGATCAAAATCAAACTCAGTGTGAGGTGAAGTGACGTTTTCGACTTTGTGAACTTCTTTTAAGTTGGGAAAGGCCAACTGAAGCTGAACTGTAATATATACGAAGGTAGAAGCAGCAATTTTCAGCACCAGCCCAGTGTTGAAGTAAAACATATCGTATACAGAAACATAAGCATCTCTTACTTCCAAAATGTTTAATATCTCTTTCGTCAGTCGCAAGTTTACAGCTGAAAAAAAAACAAAGACGGTAATAGTTACATATTCTTTTGTTTTGTAATTGATTTCTATACATAACAAGAGTTTTAATTTTTTAAACTGTTATTTAAACATTAGGGATGTTACTCTGATCAATTGAAAAAATTAAATGGGCAGTTATTTAACCGTCTGATGGTTCGTAAATTACTACAGCAGTAAAACATGAACAGTAATAACAATACAATTTTGCGGTTATTTATCCTACAATTCAGATTTAAAAAAACATTCAAGCAGTGTAATAAATAAATGGCCAGTAAAATGATGGAATGGTCAGTTTAATGACTTGCTTAGCCAAGTAGCGGAATATGGGGCACAGGGAGCATAAGGTATCCCGACACATCAGTGTCGGGATACGGTAGATTAGGTTAGAAGGGGATGGCGGGGTCTGAAAGACTACTGTCGTCCGGGCCCAAATAAAAAGTTTAAAGTGAGTAAAAAAACTTTTTAGCTTACTCATAACAATTTTCGATATTTCGATACAAAAATTAAGTATTTTATCTACCGTCATTTTGTAAAACCGGAAATTTGACAAACAAAGTACTTGGAAAAATGAATGTTTTTGAAATTATATTTTAACATTTGAAAGGGTTAGAATGTTGAAATTGATTGTTGTTTGAATTCTGAATTCTTACCGCAAATTCCAATTTGTAAACTGCCCGCTAATAACTGCACATTCATTCATATTTTTGGTCAGTATACTTATATTAAACTGCCCATTTCAATATTTTTTACGAATATTTTTAATTTAGTTTACTGCTCAGTTTTTAGCTGAATTTGGTTTTTTCTCATGTCTTACAAAACAATCGAGAACTTTAGCTTTAAATCTGTTGAACTTTAGTTCGTGTCTCTAGAATACATATTACTGCTTAATAAACATGCATTTTGAAATTTTTAACTTACCTAAACCTAAACTAAAAGAATGATAAATGCGGAGACTGAAATATCAAAGTTACTATTCTACTAACCAGAAGTATTCGGCTTTAATTGTATGTAAGCGCAGATTAGCTTCATTTGTTCTATTTGACTGAAGAACAAATCCGACTGCAAGCTTATTGTAAGCAAGTGAAACCAACTCGCCCCTGACCATCCTAACATAGCAGTCGCCCGAATTATCATTGTCTGTAAAATATAATATGAATTTTCAGTTAGAAATGTAAAAAAAACATTTTGACAATAATAAAACAACCTACTTCCAAATAAAAAGTCGGTGTTTTTGGTTGTCTGACTTCCGAAATTAAAGTTATTTTATACTTATTAGTTTTTTTTTTAATTTGTATTTGGAAGTCGGTTGTATCTTTCTTTTTGTAAAAAGTTTTTTAATTTTTCACTTTTTTAGTGCTACACCTAACAACACCACTGGAAAGTTACAGGAAAGCAAAATTGCAATTTCGTTTACTTGGATGACATGTTTTTTCCAGCTATTTTGATTTAAAAATTAAACTAATGAACCGATTTTGATGAAATTTCTATGGGACCAATCGGAAAGTATATCCTCTCACATAAAAGAAGATTTTTTCAAATTTGTTAATAAACTACGGAGTTATCAGGTAACAAATATAAAAAAATAAATAAAAAAAGAACAGAATTGAGATCTCCTTTTTTCGAAGTCGGTTAAAAGCTATTTCTGTAAAAAGATGGTACCTATACTTACTTCAGACGTTTGAATATACATGATAAATGTTTGAACGGCTACCAAAGACCCGACTGCGACAGTAACTACACCTAAAACGAGCTGAAAAAGTAAAATACGTAACCACGTAAATACTCAACAAAGTTTGCAAAGAATTTCTTCGAGTTTATATTGAGGAGCGTCAGTAGATATTAATATAATAAAACTTACAGCAAAACTATAGCAATTCTCAATCCTTCTTAGTTGATCAAAACACATTTTAAGAACGACACAAAAATCTTTAGTGTCAGATCTAGTGTGGAAAGTCACCCGCTCATCATATTCATCCTTCCAAAACAACTTGTGGAATAGCCATTGTTTCGGAATGTATTCCATTTTAATGTTTGTAATTTTCATTAAAGCTACATTCAGGAATCGAACTCTCGTGGTTAGAAAAGAATATAAGTATATGAAGAAACAAAATTCGTCGTAAGAAAAAAATATCCAAAGGAAGTATATACTTCCTACCACATGAATCGCGATAGAAACGTGAAATACGTAATACATGTAAGCCACGACGAACACTTGTGTGAATCCAATCGCAATTACTATAATTCTATACAAGATGATTGATACTTCTCGCATGAAGGCAGTTTCTTCAGCTCCGAGCAGTGTGTCAATTTCTATATTGTTTAGCACCAAGTCCAGGCCTGCATATTCGTCACCAAAAGTTATGTCAGAGATAAGTAAATTTGCAAACACGGTAAAATGCAATATCGCTATGTACTCGACTATACTGAGATACTTTTCATTCGGGTTAGAGAACCATAAAAGGTAAGATGCACTGGCGTTGGCGTAAATTAGAATGAAAATATTGTAGAACTTAGTGCCAAGCTTTCTTTCGACAATCATGCCTTTTCTAATAACAAAGCGACAAAATCCAGTTATTTCTAGTATGCGGAAAAAGTTAACGAATTTTTTTACATAATCCTGCATTAGTTGATTTCGAACTGTCACGTCCATTTTCTGACACTAAACTCTGACACGTCTTAAAGCTTTGGATCAGTAAAAGAAACTGAGAAATTAATATCGAAATATTATTGTGCCATCATCATTATGATTCATATCTTACCCCTAGGGTGAAATCAGCTTCGCTCCCTTTTACCCCAGAGTAATATTAAGTAGATCAATTGATTGTAGCTAAGGTATTATTTTTGGTTCCTACAACGATCAAGTCAAAACACCATAATAATTATTATGACAAAGAAAATGATTGATTTTTCTTTGTATGTCATGTCATGTCATGTCATATTGGGCTATAGGTAATGAAACAAAAGAAGTTTTATTGATGATATATTGCTTATCAATACAGAGTAACAAATTGTTTGTTTCTTAAAATACAGTTTGAAATTGTATCGAAATGCTAATAAATGCAACAGACAAGTATGTTTAACGAAGGCATTGCGCTATCACAAATGTTACGGACCGCCGCCGTCGACGCATCGACCAATGATAAGCCAATATAAAAGTTCAGATCTATTCACTCTTACCAATTGTACAAATACTTTAACAATATCTTTTAAAAAATCTCATAAATGCTAAGTAGGTACTACTAACATAATTAGGTAATATTACTTTCTCAAAATTTTACTACTATTTTCTAAATTTAGACATATTTACAATTCTTTAAGTACCTAATTTATCCACAAGCTTCGCTGTGAAAGCGCAAATGTATCAATTGAGCATCATAGTCTTTTATACCCTCTTTCAAAAACTCGGAAGCGCTTCATCAAGGCGACCTTGATGTCTAATTAAAATTATAACAATTGACGCATTAAATAACACATTTACACAATACATAATTCTCACACACACTCACAGCACAAACTGTAACCGATCAATATTATAATTTAAATAATATAAATACTTCTAGAAATGCAGTTCAACTTGGTACGACATGTCGTGACGCCGCTTCGGGGCGCCACTATCGAATTTAAACAAATTTGGACTTTATTAAAGTACAAAACAAAAAACAAACATAACATTTTCTATAGTTACAATTACAATACAAATTAAAATTGTGACATAATTTGTGTTTTTAATTTGAGAAAAAATTAGGAGCTAGTATCACTAAAACGAGGAAAGAGATTCCTTACCGTGGATTTATTTATACCAAAGCATAAAAGCTTTGATATTTTCTTATGGGTCGGACAAGAAGTGTCATCCGATCCATAAATCGCTTCATTTCAAGTCAGCATCGTGTACATCGTATCTAGCACCATCTACTGTTACTCCATCACTGTCATCACAACAATCTCGCCTGCCTGTCCTGGCTGGTTTGAAATGAAACTTACAATCGATTTCTATGAGACAATCGGCCTTAAGCTATTTTACTCTTAACTTAATACTAAACTTATACGTAATCCCGTACCATCACCAAAGATTGCACATAATACCCGATACTTTGATTTTTTAATTGCAGTCATGCCTAACTATAGGCCAGTGGATTATTTCACAGTGACTGTTAAAAAATTAAGGTATTTTTTCAATGGAACAAAACATGGATACTGTTCCGTATTTTAATACAAAAAAAATGTATTATCTAAAACACGGAATGTCTACAATAGTAGTTTGGAAGACAAAATCAATTACATAACTAAGAGGAATTTCGAGTGTGCAGGCTCAAATTGAACTAAATTAAGAACTGGGCTTTTTGTAAAACATTTAATACGTTTATTACGGACGGAATAAATTCGTAGTGTTAAGTACATTTAATTATGCCATACTCATTTGATTTGATGGACCATGTTGTTGAAAAAATCCGATACCTTAATTGGTACCTGTTGTTTGAGACTTGTATTCATTACAGACAAATTGTTCTGTATAGGACGCAGTAGTAATGCATTAAACAAGAGAAATGCCCATAGTATGTCCATTTAGTTTAAACCATAGTACAAAAATGTCTTTAATGATTACAAGTTCTAATTATAACAGTTATGAAATGATCATTAATGTATGTTTAGTNCATATGTCCATTTAGTTTGAACCATAGTACAAAGATGTCTTTAATGATTACAAGTTCTAATTATAACAGTTATGAAATGATCATTAATGTATGTTTAGTTGTGTACTGGCATTGGCAGCTGTCCTAGTAGCTGGTTCGCGAACGTCGCGTTGGTGAACTTGAAGTGTCTTTTGTCGTAGAACTTCAGCAACGCGGGGGAATAAGGGTGCTGCTTCTTTAGATGCATGTAGTGCTCTTCTGGTTCTGATGTTGTGTGCCCGCATTCTTCACAGACGTACATCTGGAATAAATGAAAAATACATTGTTAGTTTTACAGTAGGAGGTACAAGATTTTATATTACGTATACAACGTTTTTAATATTTTTTAAGGATAATGGGCATTTAGACCATGGGTACGAGAATTCCATGTGATTTAATAAAATCGTATTGTGTCAACCATCTCCAAGAGACTTTGATTAATTATATAAATTGCTCATTAACGTACCTAAGCAGTTTTTGAAATAGAGAGAGATGATAATTACCTTAGTCCTCCTTTCTTTGTATGCGTAAGTGTGTTGAACTCCGTGTACTTTCAAGCAGTGGGATTCCAGAGAGCATCTTTGGGTAAATGATTTCTCGCAGAGGTTGCATTTGTAGGGTCGGACACCCGTGTGCGTCCTTGTATGTCTTTTCAGATCGAACGTGTCATTGAATCCTTTTCCACAGAAGGTGCATAAATATCGTTTCACGTCTGAGTGACATTTCATATGTCGGTTCAGCAGCCTCTGTAAACTGAAATTCTTGGAGCAGACCCTGCAAACGAACTTCGTGGGATCGTCTTCGCTTACTAATACTTGTTTGTTCTTCTCCTCTTCCCTTTGTCTTGCGTTGGCTTCTGTTGCCAATGGATTTTTGACACCATGTCCACCGTTTATGAATTCCAACGGGAGTTCTGCTGGTAAACCCAACTGCAATTAAAAAAAATAGATCATAAGACTTATGTTCTATAGTACATATAATATGTGAAGATAATCAAAATGTGCTTCGAAAAGTTTTGTGCCAGAAGAAAAGGTTGAAATTCGTTATTGAATTTTAAAACTACTTCTATTGTGACACGAATACAATTTCAAATGCAGTAAGTTAAAGCATAAGTTGATTTAGGCTCGGCGTAATAAAATGTATTTTATTACAACTTCTATGTCGTATTTATTTTTATACGTCAACACAGAAGAAAGGAAATGTATTAAAGCTTCGCCTTAAAATCAAATAATGCTTACCCTTTGTTGCAAGACATGAATTTTGCCATCGCCGGCAGAGGATTTCTTGAGACTTACAGTCACAGGACTGAGGGACGCGTTCTCGATGTGACTGCTCCCGTCCAGCGAGTTGTTCCCGCCCGGCGACGGCAGCGACGTGCCGGTCGGCGAGTCCAGGTCCAGAGAAGGATGACTAGTGAAGGGGAAGCCGGGAGACAGGATTTGTTGTCTTTGTTGAAGTTGCACGTGAATTTGTAGCTGTTGCATTTGTCCTTCACCGTGTTGTAGAAGCGCTGGATTCAGTTGCATTAATAAATCTGGCCGTTCTTTAGCGAAATTGTAAGAGGAACCCTGGTTTTCTTGGCTGGCGAATGCTAAATAGTTGGCCTTTTCATAGTATTGTCTACTTAAATTCTCTAATGATTCAATGTCCACAGGATTGTGTACTGAATCGGGGGTGATTGACGATGATTCTCTAATATCGGAATCCGTTATTGATTCTACATGATTGTTTAGTAAACTAGCAAAGTCTTCAGCTGAGTCCGAAAGGTTCCCTAATATTCCTTCATTCGGACCGGGGAATGTCAATGTATTGGCGAATTGATAGTTATCTATTACATCTTCTCCCATATCTACTACCATTGACTCGTCAAAATTACTTCCATAGTTGCCAATAGCGCCTATATTTTCTAATTTGCTTTCGTAATCTATTTCTTCATCTTTAAGCGCTAATCCATAGTGAGCATTTTGCATTAGTGAATATTGTTTACTTTGTTCTGGGAAGTTTGTAGCATTGTCGTTATTTTCACAGTCCATATTGAATCCATTGATAATGTTGAATTCATTAGAAAAGTTGCTATTGGCATTAAATGAGTTTTGGCCGCCCTTTGTGGATGGTCCTAAAGTTTCGTAGAAGGGAGGAAGACTCCCTGTAGGTGGACTGTTTGGTCCGTAGTTAGAACGGCCATCACGTCCATTGCCACCACTTCCTGAACCGCCTCCAATTGCACCACCGCCACCAGAAGAAGGCGCTGTGCCGCCACCACCAGAACTAAAACTACCTGAACCACCACTGCTTTGGGAACTGCCACTTGAACCAGTGTTTCCGGTTGATCGCCCGTGACCCGCTGCGGCACTGATGATACCAGGGACTTTATTTGCTGGGCAATTACGAAGGACAAAAGATGGCCTGGCCAAAATACCATTGGCGATTTTGGAACTACTTGTTCTTCTCTGTTCTCTTATTTTCTTTTCCGTTTCTTCATCTTCTGATTCACCACGTTTTTTTGCAATGACGTAATCAATGGGCTGGTCTTGTTCTGGTTCAGGCGTGGGCAATGTTGGTGGAATACTAACGTCAGATAATTCTTTTTTACCGTCACGAAATTGTGACTGTGAGGGAGTTCTTTGTATTACTGATACTTTTTGGCATGTAACACTGTTGTCAATGCCAGGGGAAGGGGCTGATTCCGGCGATGGGGTATTTCTGGAGGGCAGCACTACTGGATCACTGTCTAGCGTATCTTTTTCTTCTTTTATTAGAGGTTTGTCTTCCTTTTTCTTATCTTTTGCTTGGACAGGCAAGTATTGTTTGCGTTCTGCTTGTGTGAGAACGTGTCCTCTGTGACTGCCGTATGGGACATCACCTCCCAATATCGACGATACAAATCGGAGTTCTTTTGAACGTTTGTCTCTTGTATTGCTTGTGCCATTGCTTTCGCCGAACACATCTCGCTCTGGAAAAAAGAGACAATTGGATTTTAATATTTTTTTCTTAGAATAGGTTAATAAATATGATATGAATGGAGATGACAATTCATTGAAGAAATGAAGATAAAACGAGTTATAATAAAATAGTAACTATTCGTCCTCGGCTTTTTACTAACGTATTCATGTAGCGTCGGAGGCATGAGGCCTCGTTGACGTCACTGGTATGTGCCTCCATAACGGTAATACTCGCCTCCACATATACGCTCACACCGTTTTAAAAATGTGTGTGTGTGTATGTGTATATGTTTTGTATGTATTTGTCGCATTATTGTAATTGGCGCGCAAGCACACAGCAGTGTACAAAATCAATCTCGACCTAAATCTGCCATCCATTGACCGTAGTTTTAATAATTTAGTCTGAGCTGAATGTTTCCTGTCTGTCATTATATTTTACTTTCAAACTAAATGGCCGTGTATCATGGATGAGAAAAAAATTATAATACCTACAATATTTTTGTATTGACAGTAAATATAAAACATTGCTAAAAAAATGGACTAATTACTAGTACCTATTTGTAAAAGAGCGACAGAACAAGTTCTGGGTTAAAAACAATTTGTTACGCAACGTTATACTTGTAACATAAGAGTGAATTCCAAAATTAGAGGAAGTCGAAATTTCTATAGAAAAAATCCCTCTATTATAGCAAAATACGCGTAGGTAGTCAGTGAAAGTCCCAAGGTTGGACCAAACGAGTTTCTTTGCCCTTTCTCGGCTTTTGTTAGGGACCCAAGGACGATGCCTGTGCATTGTTGGGGCTCTTTTTTGTATGAGCTTGTAATTGTATGCGTCTGCGCGGCCGGGCGTGAAATGGAGACTCTCATTTTAAATCTCATCGTCCATAGGCCACAATTTTGTATTTCTTTCAGAATGAAGAAGGATATTTTTGTGTTGTGTCCGTTGACAATTTTATAGCGGCACTTAAACCTCGTAAATATTTTATGTTTACTTTTTGCAAGCTACCCTCATTCGTTCGTCGGTTTCTTAGAACTGTCCATAAGTCGTCTCTTGCCATTGGGCAAGCTTTGACCTACAAGAGACATTGAATAATTTATTATAATGCTGTCATTATTGCAATTATTAGTGCATGTATATGCGTTTCGAGTAGTTACAAATAACTAGGTTATGGGTTATTTTTCATTCTGAACTGCTCCTTTAGAAACAAAATGCACATTTATATAGCGAATTAATAAAAAAGCAAAAGGTTTATTTAAAAGATAAACCTTTAATGCACATATTGCTCATTGTTTGTTTTAAAGGTTATAATGTTTATTAACCGTATTTAAGTAAAATTGCCAAGCCTACAGCTGTGTGATGGCTATGTGATATACATATTGATAAATGCGACCAATCCTTCATAAAAGGTAAAGGATTGCGACAACGTAGCTACCTACGTTAAATGTAATTCTCCAAGAATGTAAATACTCATCAAAGATATTGCACTGTAAAAAAATAACGTCGCGACTTTGAAATAGCCCACGAATTTGGAATAAAATTTGCTGCAGATGGAGTGGAATGCCGTAGTCGGCACACTTTATATGGCGAAGATGGAAATGATAACGCTTTAAATGTGTGACAGAGATAAATTATAGCGGTTTGAGGTATGTCTCAATGTAAATTAGCATCTTTACGCCAATAAAAATAGTAACAAGAATTTATAAGACGTTATTTTTTTCAGTACTCTTGTAAAAAAGTGGGTAAGTAAATTACCTACCCACTTTTCCGTCTCTCTCAGTTAACCTAAGCATGCCAACCAAAAAAGGAACGATGTTAAGTTAAAACTGTAAATGCCCTCTAGACAAGGTTGTGTTACAGTTTCAATTAGTACAAAAATATCAGCTTGCTATGTAGTAGATAATGTAGATATACACCCGACTATGTTAATTGTTTAACCTTTTGGAGTTTATCATGCTATGGCCAAAATTATTCAGGCATTTAGCACCGATGGGTTTGCTCATCTTAGTTTTGTTAGTAGTAAACACATTTTTTTACTTTTGCCAAAATTGTCTAAAAATACTTTTAATTTTGTCAAATTAGAACCCCGATTTGAAGAAAGTACATAAACCTTATTTGTACAAACTAAACTGTTCATTGAATATTCATTAAAAGGCAATCTATTGAACTTTAAAATTTGAATAGAATTTAGTTCGCGTTCCTAATTAGTTTGACTTTATAAGGTAACAAAAATGCAATATGTAATCACATTTTCGCGCTATGCATTTGACATTTCGAAACCAGACTAAGTCCGAGATTAATATTCCAAGTGTTCCTGCGACCTGATATTAGCACGTAACAATATAATGAGAAATGCCTTTAAGTTTTGGGCGTATTCCGAACAGTATTAAAACTATTTTGACGTTATGTTTAATATACAACTGCTTTCAAGCACTTCACTGATATTCAAAGGCACAAAAAAGATATATCCAAAAAGATTGTTAATGATGTTTTTTTGTTAATGCCCTCTGCATCACAAGTACTTATCGAGAGATAAGTACATCTAAGCGTATATGTTTTTTTCCATTTTTATTTCGAGAGGTTAAGATTTGCAAATGTGTATTAAATAACTGAATAATTCGCGAATGATTTCAATGTTTTTCGCGTTAATATGAGATTTCCATCAGTACATGTAACTGCCGTGTTACCGTACATCGCTTCCACTCATGGTCACGGTTATATCAGCACTTATATGATCACCGTTAGCGTTTTGTGCTGACGTCATATTCGCTGATTGAAATATTATGTTCTTAGTTTTTAGCTAAATGCGTCATGCATATTTTTTGTTAGTCTTTTTAGCGATGAAAACTTGAATTGAGTTGCGCAAAAAATCTTAATTTTTTATCAAGTTTCAGAACACCATGATGACATTTTAATATTCACCATGCGCTGAAGTGTTCTATTATGCCGTTTGACAGGTATTATAAACAAAGCCCTTGTTCTCGCAGCGATTAAAATAAACAAAGTCACATGAATCACAATATATGAGTTACACATTTAAGTAGCGCGGTTTTTATTCTAAAACGGTAAGTCAAGGCCAGGTAATTACCGCGTCCATATCTATTCAGTTACTCGTTGTTTCCTGTCGAGGAGCACTGTGCTTCAACCTTGAATACGAACACTCATTATTTGGCCATTAACGGCAGCCTTCTCCGCACCACATTTTGGCAATAATTAGCGATTCTCGAGCGGTCGACTTGTTCTAAGACANAAGCTTGTTACACACTCACAAATCTGCAAACACTCCGATGTCTCTAATGCTCGTAGCATTGATGATTTAGGAGCCTTTACAGCTGCAAGCGAGTCAACCGCTCTTAAAAATAATTTAGCATAAACATTCATGTGTTATTTCTGACATTGAAGGAAGGAAGAAAAGGCTGTTAAAGTAACGCGCTTGTTTCCCGCATAGCCTTTGTTCCGTTCCCACATGCGTTATCTAGCCATGAATTGGTACAGTCTAATACGAATACCTACCTACCCACGCCTGGTACGCCTACTAAATGTAATTATTTAACCTTCCGTATATTTTTCAATACCTCTTTTGATACACAAAAAAACTGATTCTAATACGTCTCTCAGACCAAACGGTCGCAAAAACTGTTTAACGCTTTATTATTATTTTGATCACGGCGTGAATCACAACCAGATTTGGCGAGGGTTAATGACCCAAATATGTTTAGCGAAGTGTTCAAGGCTAGAGTCAACTAATTCGACTGGCTAATAGAAAAAATCCGGTATCTTAGAAGGCGATCGGTTAGCTTGTTTTCGTATGTCCTCTGTATAAGAGGCAACTTCAACTTTATTACTGGTTTATCCGTTAAAACAATTACCGTTATTCAAATTTTTAAAGGGTGGGCAGTTGAAACAAATCTTACAAACCTTAGGTCTAGAGGTCAAATAGATATTGGACTGAAAGTGGCAAGGTTTCAGAAGGAGCTGTTCACTTTGGGGCAGTCAAATAGGTCAAGTGATCCTTGAATTAAAATGTTTGGCATTATGCAGACACATAATAAGCCAATAAGAATTTTGGAAGCGTGTGTGTTCGGATGGCCAATCGTATTGTGGGTCTCATCTAAGTGTCCTCTAATGTTTATTTAGTCTTGAAAGATGTTGTAAATGTCACTTTGGTTTTGGTACATATGACATATTCGTGTGTATGTGTTGTGTAGTGGGTACCAGATCGTGGGCGGTCGGCAGCAAATTGCTCCAAAACACACGAAATGATTATCTTTTATTGCGCATGACACAACAATGGTGGAGATGACCTTACGATCGAGATTTAAGCCGCGGCTAACCGCTCGCTATTTATTTTACTTATATTTTTAACGACATATTTTTCCTGCGTCCCATTTACATATAAAAATGAATTTCTGTTACTCCGAAGAGTCTGAGTGACGTTTCAAAAGATTGTTTAAAGTAACACGATATTTTAAAGTTGTGATAAAAGTGACAGTTGTTCTAGGTGGTCGTAAATGTTTGAGATAAATGGACGGTGGCTTCGATGACGAATATAGTTTTATCGAAAATACCATATGGGCTCTACGTATCTACCATAAACTTAACGCTACCTCCATTATGCGTATCGTATCTTTTGACAGGAATTGATTTTATTGTATGTAGTCTGTACAGCGTTATTTAAATGCAAATGGAAAAAAGTGATATCATCTTTTCAAACGTGTGGCGCTATTTTCCTCGCATTACAGGTGTTCTCGTCTAGTGTTCGCGTGCAGACGAAGATATGTAGTGCAGATATCATAAATAATCTACGTAGCATGTTTAGTGTTAGATACAATTCAACAAAACGGCCAGAAATTAAGCAAAACGACAGTTCTAAATTTACACAAAGGTGAACTTGAACCACTAACCTAAACAAGTTTGTTCGAAACAGAGCACATCTTAAGTAGTAGGTAGATACCTTAACAGGCCAACCGTCGAATCGATGTAAGTAAGATTTATTTTCCACGTGGTCTCTAAGTTTACCTAAGCTGTGCAACACTGCAAGTGGTTGAGAACACATTCGCACGGTGTTTGCGCGTGCGCAGACTCGCGGACGAGACGAACGAGGCTACGTCACTCGTCTGTATTTGTTGAAATTACCGTTTAACATGCCAATTGTTTATTAACATTAGTATGTATTTTTGCAATGTAGACAGGAGGCGGGTTTACGGAATTCTTGGTGATTTCAGCTTGTTTGATTTTAAATAATAATTGAATTACGTAAAGAACATCGAAACCCTAGGTCCTGTCGATTGTAATGTTAAAACGAAGAATAAAAATATCTTTCAGTCCTATTAAAAGCAAAATGGTTTAAAAATAGTACATAATTACAATTTTTCTAAGTTTTGCACCATCATAATTAGATTCCCGTTATCGTCTATAGAGCGCATATAATCGCAGAACTGCTTTGCGGTTTATCTTTGCCGGCGGTTCTCGTAGAATTTTATAATATCAATCACGCGAACATCGACGCCGAGTTTTATTGTTTCCGCAATATAGGCGATTGGACACAGGCTGTGGTCGCCCGCACCCCGCAACCCCGCACCAGCTAATGACAGATGCATTTGGAAAACGTTTTTGTGGTCAGAATAGACTGACAATTTCACACAATTATTTATGCATTTGCCAAATTCTTGCAAAAACTCTGCAAACTCTTGCGAAATTTTCGAAAGGATCTTTGGCAAAGAAGCTTTATTGACTTAATATCGATAAATAGAATAGTTCTCTTACAATGACTAATGCACAACCCACTACTTCTAAGGACCTATCTATGAATCATGCGTCAATTACACAAGAAAAGTGGTGACTTGCTCGTGGCGACCTTTTTATTAAAATTTCAAACAATGGTTAGAAACACGACTCCCTGTGTTCTTATATAAATATTGATTGTCCATATATATTTGAGACCTCACTCTCCAATAAGCTACCTTTTGCATAACTTACAATGAAAAACTAGATGTCTGACAACTTAGTACATAAGAAAAGCAGATGTAACAGTAGGAAACAGGTTAATTCGCAATTAAAATCGCCCGTATCCATCACGCATTACCATGGAGTATCCGTGAGGACATGTGTGGGACCATTCCTAGAACAACTGGCCACTCACGTGCACATCTTTGTAAAAAAAAAAGAAGAAAAAATATGGCGAGCCCTTGAGTAACCGTCACTTAAGTGCGCCGTCGGATGTTGACTCTTTAAGTCAATTTCCTTGTAGTACTCGTATGTACTCGGCAGTTCTCGTGGTTTATGTTTCGAAATAAGAAATGCGTTGGAGTATATTTAAAGGAGGCTTAAACTCAAAGAATGCCTTATATGGCTCTGCCTTGACCGACTAACTGATGAGGTCTAGGTTATGATGTTAGCCTGGGTTATGGGTTGAAGTTATTGTACAAGTTTAAATATTCACTGGCTGTTTGATCTGCGTTAAGAAAGCTTATGCAACGTTCATAAATAGATTCTCAGCATAATTTTATACCAGCACAATCCTTTTAGTCATTAACAGAAATATCCACAAAGACTGTTAACTCGCAACTACCCAGGGGGTGCCACTAGCAAATTGGCAAAAAGCAATCTACTTGTCACAAAAACTTTAGTTAAATATAAAAATGTTTTCAAGTAAACGGCACTGCTGGTGATTGAAACGCCATTAATAACAATTATACCAGCCAAAGTCGTTCCGAGAACAGATTTTGTGCGCCTATTCTGAATGTAATCGCTTTTTTTATGATCGCCAATCTTTAAAAAGGCAAAATCTTAAAAAGGTAGCCAGAGTACAATGGGTAAGGATACAATAGCCACGGCCACATGGCGAAATACGTTTCTTCTTTTTTGGTAACTCGTAAAGATGCAGATTTACTGTTCACATACATATATTATGGCAACACGCGATAACGCATGCGCTTTTGTTTTTGTTGTCGGTCTCGTTTGCGCACCATTTTTGACCGTGACTGAATTGCAGTATTCTTATAAGCTACTTTAAGTTTTTTTTACTAACTAGACAAGTTGCTTTTAGCTGCAGCTCCATTAGCTGACTGATTGACATACAACATAAAATAAACATGAAATCAGGTACGAGTATAACTAGTCCTAAGGGGTGTCGACATGCGCAAAAAAATCTAAACTTCACCCCTGCTCGGAGTGAGTCAATGGAGGGTAGAAGTTTGCTTGCAACTTAACGAGTAACCAACACTTTAAAAAGACTGGATACATTTTTTTATTTGTATTTAGCAAGTGCGTAATTGAATAAGACAAACACACAATACATCGAAATTGGCATTCATCCAAACATGGTTCGTGATGTCCAGCACAATAGTTTTAATAAGAACAATATATTTTAAGAGTACAGTTGGGTGCATCTCAACGCGGACCCTTGGCCTTAATGCGACCGTCAACAGCATATATGTTAATTGATGCGCACGATTCTGAAGTTGTTTAATTAAACGTATTATGTTCTGTGTACTTGCTTATTAAAATATTGTCTATTTATTATACTATTTCATTAGTTACCGTGCTGGTTGAATATCGTGAAGATGATTTTTAAAATGACTATTAAGGATCTTTTGTACAGCTTGTATTATTTTGCATATTAATTTGGGTAATTTACTTCTATTATACGTAGTTTTTCTTTTAATTCCATGATTGGTTTTAAGTTGCAGAAAGAGGAGGTACTCGTACTGAAAACTTAGATTTTTGTGAATTCATCAGTTTGTCAGTCAAGTTCAATCCTCTCTTTCGAAAGCAATTACAAAGTTATTTAACCGCTAGTATATTCTACTACTCTCCGTGTCCCTAAGTACATAATCGTTCGACTACTTCTTATAATTAAGTTTACAGTACACGTCAGGCTAGTGCTCTTGCATGTGTAGGCGCGCAGTGCATTGACGTCTTTCTACTCAGATTGGATTGGCACTCGATCGTACGGCAAGCCGCAGGGTCATTCTTAATTATTCACGTGACTGCCATATGTCACGTCACACCATATTATCGTCTAACATCGATAAATCTTACTTACTTAATAAAAATTACAAATTGCAATGAAATTTCAACATCGTAGAAACCAATTGCTTATATCACGATAATTAAGTACTTTTGTTGTTCTATAATGTCTTAAGAATGTGGGAATTGCATAATTCATTAAGTTTTTGGTAACGGGTATTGTTAATGACCGCGGAAGGTCGGCAAGTTAACCGTACGGTTCTCACGGCAGCGCTGCGGGGGCGGGGGCAGGTGGGGGTCATTAACTATTAATATCAAGAAAAGAAACTAATTATTGTATGAGACCCCCCTAGTTATTGACCCCGATATAATAATAATAGTAGATTCGGAACGGCAGGCGACCAACTCGTTGAAGTCTTTTGTACTGAACTGCTGTAGTGCTACGAAGTCATGCCTTTGAATAAATTAATTATTATGGAATAGTCAGTAATTATTTAATTGATTATTATATAATAATAGCATTGCATAATAAATTGTTTATATTGTGGTTTTTAATTGTGTATTCAAAAATTTAGTTATCTGAATGTGATTTTAGCTGTCCATATAAAAGAAGACATCAAATTCACTGTAAAACCCACGTTTAAAAGATGTATTTACTGCATTTGAAAAAATATATTAAGCAAGGGTTTTCAATACCTTCTATCACTTGCCAATATATAGGCGGCAATGAATAAATGTCAATAGTTATCGCTACCGGCCCTCTCGCTCCCCATTTTATTTATAGTGCACATTGCTGCAGGTTGGGGTCGCGCGACCTTCGGGCCGACTCATCCGTGCCCTTTTACCCACAGGTGCCAACACACCTGTAATTACTTTATTCGTACTCACTGTTTTTAAAGCATTCTCTAAGTTTAAACGAAAATTTTCCCAGTGTCTACCCATGCGGGCTTAACGGTAAACGTTGACTCACTGTTTTGTATTTAGATAGTAAAATTTTTTATACGCTCAACGAGTTCCAGAAGTGATGTTAAACATTTATTTTATAGTTTTGAGTTGCAGTCAAGTGATTTGCAACATTTGATGACAACATTGCAGTTGTATGGAAAACAATACAAGTAAAAGTTTTGGCTGAGGAAATTAAATGTCCGTACTTGTTCTTTCTACAAAATGGTAATACAAACGAAACAGAAACAAAAATTGAAGAATACAATTTTATTGTAATCGATTGGTAATTGAACTCAGAAGCGAAATTAATGTAAATACGGGACATATACGTCACACAAGTTAATTATATTGAAATGACAGTCGAGATTGCGGTGACTAACCTAAATACAAAGCGAGCGGTGATGGCTGGCGGCCGGAAGTCGCGCCATTGTCCCGCAACCATTGACACCTCGGTACCTATCATCCGGTCAATTCCTGTACCGTGTGTAGCTCTCCATTAAAGTAAAAAAAATAAAAAAAATACTTTAAATTTTTAAGTGGTTACGTCCCAAAAGTTGGATTTACCCTCATGTCTTAAGGCTCAAGGTTTCATGAAATAACATTTAAGATTAAGAAATATTTAAAATGTTACAGTTAATTTTGACCTAGCTACTGGATCTGGTTAAAAACATAAATTCCATTTGAAAAGGCATTAAAAGGGTAGAACAAGAAGTAACCGGCGTTGAAAAAACGACGAAATAAAGTTGTCCGCAATGGCATTAATGGCTTTTGAAAAAGTTGTGCCATAAATGAAGTCTACAAGCACAATTGTGAAAATAAAATGTGGTCCTGCCTAGCTGGGATTCTACATACTTCCCTGGAACTGTTCCAAACACAGTAATGTAATTTGAATGAGCTATTCAAGTAGCTTGTGGTCAATATTTGGATTCAAGTCACAGACAAGACGATAAGATCTATAGTAGGTAAAAGTATTTGTCAAGTATCTTGATAAATACATTCAGGATATACTCAGCAGGCAGATATAAATCTGAGAGGGAAATATCAAGTCAAGATTTTAGCACATCTATGAGAGTAAACAATTCGTGGAAAAACGCAAAAACACGACAGTTATATCAGTGATTCACGCTTGGTAACTACCTGAGACCGTTAAAATGTGCAGTGACGATGGCGGACTGTTGATTACGTTTTGTTTATCTTAATCTGCTATAATACCTACTCAATAACGATGTTACGGTTCAGAAAAAGAAATTAATCTAAGATGATGCCTTCTGACCTTTTTAAAAATTGGCTATAAAAAACTACCTAACAAACCTCAAAAGAGTTCTGGGGAAAGAATTTCAACAGAGTTATTCCCAGAATAACATTAAGCAGAAGAAAAGTATGCCTCTCAATTTGACAAAACCAACGATAGATTAGGATCACGCAAGACACACAAATGATCGCAGGTAGACATTTGTTGGCGGAGCGGAGCCGAGAACTGGATTCTGTTCAAGTGTGAGTATCTTTTTTTTGGGCAAGCAAGTGGCCGTTAAGAAGGAAATGATAAATAAAAATAAAAGCTTCGATCAGAACGAAACCGATGACGACTACGATGAATATGAGATGACTGAAAATAATGTTAAAGATGCATTTGAAGAAGGCATGCAAGTAGATGATACAACAAGAGATGGTTTCAAGTTTGAAGTCGAGAAAGATAACAAAGATTAGGTTCAGGTTCCTTGATACGACATCCTGCTGTTAGATGAGATTGCATAATAATATGTGGAAGAGAAGAAACATATAGGTGCCAAGTGATAAATCCTGTAAACTTACCGATACAATCCTTATCCTTCTTGGAGAGGAGTGCAATGGGGCCATCATCTAGCGGGGACCCAGGGCAGAGCGAGTCGGTCTTGCTAGCGAGCAATTCCAGCCCTTCCTGCAACCCCAGTTGCTGCTCATGCAGCCGTTTCTTGATCAGGAAGATTTTCGGCATCTTCGGGCGCTAATTGTCACTACATACACTCGATCCTTCTGTTCGTCTATTTCACTTGGTCTTTTAAAATTCACAAATAAGCATCGTATCACACTGCACGTTAAGTTTCCTCGCGTTGTTGATGTTTATTTTGTGCGTTCAAGGTAGCGGCACATGTGGTACCGTTGGCCGCTGCGAAAGGACTGAGAACTAGTGTGCGGTGCCCGCGACACCGTTGCCCGAACAGGTCCGCCCCCGCCCGCGCCGGCGCCGCCCGCCTGGCCCCATGCGTCCGCGCACCGAACCACACCGGCACCTCCGCACAACCACCGCTCTTGCACACAGCCACACGCACCAGTAAAAGTGCTATTTTGTGTATTGCCCGTTGTTGCTTATTCTATCTCACTTTGTTCTAGTACTGTGGTATTTTTTTCTTTTAGCCTCTTTTTTGATTTCGCCATTCGCTTAGATAGAAGTAAAAACCATATGTACGTTTTCTTCTGTTTTATGAAACTCAAAAATAAAAAATGTTAAGCACTCATTATAAAAATTTAAAAAACATTCATAACTCGTTCTTTGGCACTTTTGAGATGTTTGCATTAAAATTTGTGTCAGTTGAATCACCACACAAAGCCTACATTCAATACTTTATCCTTCGTATTTTCAAGTCATTTTAATTTTTTAATTTGCCATTGCGCTGAAATTTTGCTGATTAATGATAATATAATTTAGATGTTGTTGAAAATTAATTAAGGAGTACATTTGCATACTTGGTAAAAATATAGTAATAACACTTATTTCAGGTAAGGACCTCACAGCGTCTGCTGTCGGCAGCCTTTCAATTAACAGGGAGATTTGCAAAACAAAAGAACCCAACGGGCAGACAGCAATTAATATAAAAGGAACGGGGATTTACAAAATAGTTATGAAATATCGTCAATAAACTTTACAGCTTCAGTTGTTTAAACGGACTTTGGGAAAAATTGTATTGTTATGCTCATTGCAGTGGAAGTGTCGGCACCTTTGGGATTCAAGTCACATGTGCATGACGCCAGCCGGATATTTTATTGCATTGCCTTCAACAGTTATGGATGTACACAATATTCTAGTTTGTCGAATGCCGCTTCCAGATTACTCATGCCGTTTTTATTTTTCTGAACACTTCAGTTCAATACTTGTACTTCCTTCTTTTTCATCTATATTTCCGGCGGTTTTTATACCAGCGGATATACTGGTTTATTGAGATGGTGTGCATTTAACGCGTTTTGCTGTATAATGAAGATGTTTGCAACAAATAAATATTAACAAATACTTTCATAGAAAGACCCAAATTCTTAGATTAGAATCTAGAGGTTTATCGGTGCCAAAGAGATTAAGTTCCCCGATATCCTTGTAGTAATCCCGAGAAAACGGGGTTTCGAGTTTTTTGCTAACCAAATCTTAAGCATGGTACAAAGAAAGTGATTATTCATTTAAGACTCGAAGAATAGTGAGATTACACGGCTTGATGAATTTACTCTAATGCTGGGACAGGTAAACTCTATTTTTCAAAGCAATGTTTTATGTTTAATCTTTGATTTCATGCCTTTCGACCGGCTTATCAGAATTCATCTTTTTTTGGTGATTTTGTAACAGTATTTTGTTTACGATTTTATTGTTACTAAAATCAGTGTTTCTGGATTCAATAATGACCCGTGTCGAAATAATTCAATAGTTATCCTGAAAAAGTGCGGTTTGGGTTGTGATTTACTATACTGTAAGTAAAGAACTGCCTATGACAAGTCCTAATGGCGTGCTATCTGAAATAAAATATAAACTTATCTCATTTAAGTTTTAAGCCTGAAACGGGCTTATTGAAAAACAATCTAAGCATACATATTTATGATAAGTTTAAATTTGACTTAGCAGAATCAGAAGCAGATAAAGAACATGGTAATTAGTATATAAACTAAGCATATCGTTATTTTTTTAATGAACAAGCCTAAAGAAGTTATTCCACTATTATCATACTTTTATTACTCAAGAAAGGACCTCCGCCACTATGTCCAAGTGTAGTATTCGTTAGTAATCCAATCAGCATTGATTTTCATGGTTAAAAAGGCTTCGTTTTACTGATCATAAATCATTTTTTTATCAAAAAATGGACCTAACGACTCCATAAAGTGGCAAGGCGTTGTTTACACAAATAAAATAAAACTGTAATACGCTACCGAATTGGTCTCGTCGGGATTGTTAGTAAAAAATGGTAGCGATTTTGCGTTTGAGTCGACTGCGTGAGTTTTTTGTTGGTCCATGTAACAAGTGATCGTTAAATTACTGAATTTATTTTTAGAACGTACCATGACTATTATAGAATTGGTTTTGCCCAAATTTAAATTCGATCAATGTTATCAATGCATTGATTTATCGATGGCACATTTGAGCTCGATTCTCGATATCTTCAATACAACATAAGCTTTACACCAGCAATTGCATTTTTAAGTTTCTGCAAACATAATCATATAAAGCTTTATACCAAATTAAAAAAATCGATTTAAGAAATAATGTGTAGAATTTGAACTTATTAAGGCTGCATGATCAACATCTTAACATCGGTTGTTAAGTGGTTACTGATTAGCTACAAAGTAGGGCAGCGCGGGTTGTTCAATAATCGTGTTGGGCGCAGCAACCATTGCACGTGTTTGGGAGTCGTGCGCCGGCGTAGCTTCGTCGTGCGAGTTCTCTGCCATCGCCGAGATCACGCCAAAGACGTACTAACTAAATTAACTTAATATGGATGTGATAATTGCAAAGTATACAAAAACGCATTCTGTTAAAAATTCAGCCGTATTGGTTTAGATTTTTTAAACTTTTTTAGATATTTTTTGGTGGTGGCCCCGACACTTGGGAGAAGTCATACGCTCAGTTTTGATTGCAGATAAGTAGAGAAAGAGCAAAGAAAAGTGATGGATTGTGTGGAAAATGAGATGACCTGAAAGGACTTGGTCGAACTCGGAGTTGCAGCATTAGCATTTAGAGAAACATTCAATGTTTCTCTTCATTATTTCCAGTTACAAGACGGGAAATGATTTGAACTCGCATTCTATGCGTTTTCTTGCGGAATACGGCTAACTTTTGTGTAAGCTTTTTCTTGAGTAACAATTTCCCCTCTTAAACTTAAAAATTTCCGTCATTTTATACATTTCTTCATAGATCTCGGCACATCTGAGCGACGGGCGCTCAGACGGTGCGTGTGCGTCGATTGCGCAACGATGGGATGCACGGCGCGCGCGCCGGTTCCACGCCGGTAACCCGCCTCAAGTTCTCGGCAACGATAACCTCTTTCATGACCAAAGAAGTAATGGAAGCCAGTATAGGCGGCAATTTTTAACTTTAGAAGGTACCTAAGTGGCCAACATTTGTTTTTAATGTCATGAAAAATGTTATGCATCTGCAACAAAATAAACTTTCAACAAAAGTTTCCAATTCTCAGTTTTCACGAATAATATTGTAATATTGTGACCAAGATTACTTTTGTAAAAGAAGGATCTTATTAAGATTACAAGAGGTGGTNAATAGGCGGCAATTTTTAACTTTAGAATAGGTACCTAAGTGGCCAACATTTGTTTTTAATGTCATGAAAAATGTTATGCATCTGCAACAAAATAAACTTTCAACAAAAGTTTCCAATTCTCAGTTTTCACGAATAATATTGTAATATTGTGACCAAGATTACTTTTGTAAAAGAAGGATCTTATTAAGATTACAAGAGGTGGTGCAAAATCGACCATAAGAACCATCGATCCGGTCCTGACGGATCTCTAAAACTGAATAATTAAAAAAAAATAATCTCCATAGTTATAATGTTAAACCATGATTGGTTGTTGTGTTCTATCAGATGTGCGATGTTTGCCGAAAAAACTGAAGATATAAAAGATATGTATATGAATTATTTATGAAAACATTTTGCGGAATTCTTAAAATTTTCGGTATGAATGAATTAGTGCTTTTCAAACAATAATAACGGTTGAATTTTAAACCCGTTGTTCAAGATCATAGATAAATTTTGTATTTTTTTTATAGAATTAGGCAGTTTGGTAACTTATCAATCCGTGCAAAGGTGTCAAAGGTCGAAGCTGTTGAGGACACGAAAACATTCTTGTATTATTTAGAATCGAAAATATCGTTAAATACATTCCGCAAAACTCACCTTTGGTTTTGAAATGAACTGGATGTTCAATGGTATCAGATAGAACGTCGCTTCAACTTCGTTCACGGTGATCACAATGATATTCTTCGACATATCTCGACGGAAACTCTATTTGCACTTGACAGGCGCTCACGCATAGCCTCTGAAGTCGAAGGAACTTGATCTTGAACGTTTGATCTAGAAAACAATGAACACGGTTTGTTATAATAAGTTTGTTATAAAATATATAAAAATAATAGTAATTTATTAGCTTTGATGGGGGCTGACTGCTATGCTTCTCTGTGTAAAAGAAGCTGTTGCTCTATAAGTGCTTCATTTTCAACAGTGTAAGAAAGAGAGAGAGATGTTGATGGCGTTATTTTGCATTGGTAAGTTACGTTTTACAATGGTTCAAAGAGTATTACGTCAAAGTAATTCCGTGCAAATATATTTAGGGCTCTGAAGTTGACGTAAGGTTTCATAATAAAAGTTGAAGGATGGATGGTCCAAAACAAGTGGTGACAGACGTTGAGCAAAAAGTGTTGGCACACGATAAGGACAACAGAATAGCTACCTTNTGAAGGATGGAAGGTCCAAAACAAGTGGTGACAGACGTTGAGCAAAAAGTGTTGGCACACGATAAGGACAACAGAATAGCTACCTTTCTAGAACAGTAACCACCTGCAGCTGGTTTCTAGTCTTCCTGCCAACACCGCTATGTTCCAAACCAGACGATAAGCAAGTAAATAACATCCCGTAGTGGCAAAGCTTCGCCTTTCATCAAGTGTGCCGTGTAAATAGATCGTGGTACAACGGTACCACACCATGTATTCTCGATGATTACCCCGAAGCACGCGCGTGGCATCACAGGGGAATAAATTGCAATAGTATTAATGTTTTGAACCGGTCCACTGATTACAACTCAAGTGAACACTCGTATTATTCAATTGGTCGCACGAGCCTGCCATTTTGTTATGAAGAGTTGCATTCGTTTATGTATGTAGGTATGTATATTTTTTAAAATGTAATTCCTAATGTTTTTATTAAGCAAGGGGCGCTTTTTCACTATGTTGAAATGTTATGATTTCAGCATTGATACTTCGAAATCTATTAGGTACAGACGTTAGCACATCAAGCTACCCGAAACTGTCAAATTTTTCCAATCAACCTTGAACCTAATCCTTTAGCGATAAAATTTAAAATCTATTAAAGAAATTTTACTTATTCTAACTCAAATAATATACTGTAGATATTGTCACCTAATTTTTAAGATACCTATTAAAATTAGAAAGGTATTGTTATTGAAAACGTCTTTGCACATTTGTAAAGGAATCAAACACTGAGTTAATTGAGTAATAACTTAAGGTATTAAAACAGGAAAATATTGCTTTGAACATTTGCTCATTAACTACTTATGTTTTGCTAATTAGACTAAAATGGAAGTCAGCATTTATTTATATAAAATATGGATTTCAATTTTCAAAAATGGAATATTCAAGGAGCTTGTTTCGTTTACTTTGCAGCAAGTTTCAGAGACAACATTAATATTTTTTTAAATAACACCAGTTGAAAAAACATTATTGTTTGATTATCGTCACAGATAGTCTGAAAATGTTTATATTAATTTACCTAAATAGTAATATGATATTATGTTCAAGCTTAGTTTTCTTTGACTCATATCTAGCATTTATGAGCTTTTCCATAAACTTAAATTGAAATAAAAGTCCTTTGTCCAAGTTTCTTTGTAACGAAAATGTCATTGACCCGTAGTTAGGTAAGAACCATGTTTATTCCGACCACATTACTTTAAAACATCTCACCTTATGTGATAATAGTTTTCACGTTAATTATACAAATTACACGTCATACTACGTGGACGTCGTCATTCGTAGCATCGCCTACGTGATTCGTACAGCGTTATCACCCGCACCGAGAACTGAACAGTGAATATTTAAAAAATAAAAATGTTTGGTATATACGTCATCGGACTTAAACTAGTCTAGAACTTGATTGCATGTCGTGTCTAAGGTATTTCCTATGATAGTCATGTAGTCATAAGTATATTTCTAGCCATAAACTTAACAACACGACAAAGTAACTTAGGATCATCCTGGAGGCTAAATGAGAGTTGCTTATCAGGCAAGGCTGGGAAAAGCTCAGGATTAAAATCGTGACGCATGAGTAATTTTTTATATAAAATAATAACTATTTTTCCTTATAGTTGAATTAATGCCATAAATATGCTGTATTGGGATTGGAATCCGGGATCTGGGAAGTACTATATAAGGAAAATCTTTCAAAACAGGCGTTAGATACCCGGACCAACCTAATAAATTTTTAAACTATACTGCTAAACTAATGTACTGGCTGGTTATTTATTTGTGCATCTTGAGGATGCTATATTTCCTGTTGCCTGCAACTACATATATTTTGGAGGCAAAATTTTATAAAATAAGCGTCTTATTTATTTTGTAGAGAATGTTAAGTCCATACAAATGCATACATTAAGTCACATACAATAGCATTGTAAAAAGCAATGTCTTTCTAGAGAAGGCCACGATCTATTAATACCGAGTAAATTGCGTATTTACACTATTTATAGAAAGAATATTCAATAAATATAGACAGGTCGTTTTAAATGGTAAAAGGTGGTGCACATTTGCAAATACTGTTCAGAAAGAAAAGTTAACTTGAAAATAACAGTAAAATCGATTTTATATAAGTAGGTAATGGAAAGGACAGCTTGTACAGTGATAATGGTTATTGTTTTGTAAATTATAATACTGATGCATTTGGAGTTTTATGTCGTGTAAAATTAAAAGGTGCATTGCTGGATTACTGCTGTTTCTCAGCAAAACAAAAGACGCAAGGTGCATTTCAATAATCACCACGCGTAGGAAGCAGTCAAGTTGGTAATAGCAGTAGGCATGCACTTAGGTATATTGTTTTAAATAAGATGGTACTTAAGATCTCTTCAACAGCCCTTTGTTGTCTTTACCAGCAAGTTTGAACTATTTATAGGGTGTCATTTTCTTTACCGACTGTATCGATTTGTTTACTTTATCAATATTTAATGAGGCTTGTAAGAAGTTTCTACGGTGCATGGTGCATCTAGTGACATGAATCTGTAAATCGTATTCCGATATAAGTTTGAATTATACATTTTATGAATCAAGTAGTATGACTAATTGAAGAAGTCTAGATACATTGTGGCCATGTTTGTGATACTTTGCGCAATTGCGGAAGTTGGATATATCGATAATGCATGTTCATGTCCTGTGACCTAAATAAAACACTAAATCTATTGCAACGGTACTTCGCTGATAAATAGCTTTATTTATTCATTAGTACAGCCAGTGAACACACCACTGTGTGCTTAGATATTTTGCCGTAAAATTATTAAAAGTATCGATTNTTGGCCATGTTTGTGATACTTTGCGCAATTGCGGAAGTTGGATATATCGATAATGCATGTTCATGTCCTGTGACCTAAAACACTAAATCTATTGCAACGGTACTTCACTGATAAATAGCTTTATTTATTCATTAGCACAGCCAGTGAACACACCACTGTGTGCTTAGATATTTTGCCGTAAAATTATTAAAAGTATCGATTTATTACCACCTACCGCTTTAACTATATCCACTTCGAAATAACTATTATGACTACGACTTCTATTGACGGCTAATACCTGTATCGAAATGAAAATTATGTTGTTGTTTCCATAAAAACTTATTAAATGTTGTAATCTTCTGAGCTCATGTAGAGTTCTACGCCATTCCATAAGTTCCATTAAAAGTTCAATTGTGAGAACTCTTCGTTACGTGAATTAAATAAACGTCAGAAAATTCTCAAGGCATGTTCACGTGTAGCTAACTACCTACCTACGTATACCGGTTGTCAAAAGGCTGCGTGGTACCCGGGCGCGGGAGGGGCGGCATGCGAGGCGCGCGGGGCGGGCGCCGGGTACAGCGACCGCAATAGCGATGGTTGCCGCGCCGCAGCCACCATTGCCAAGATCACGGACCGCGCATGCGCGGCGAATGTCAGCCACGTCACGATCGAGCTTCGTGCTATCGCGATTGGATCGTTGAGATCGTTCGGATTTAGAACTCTGAATACAATCACGATTTAACTATCGAAATTTCTTGTGGGCTGTACTTACTTTAAAAATAACTTGATGCCCTTACCTCCTCTAACAGTATAAATGCAGCAGTAGCATTTATGCAGGTACTTATGCATGGGCCTTTTCAGTGTACTGATTTCAGANTACAGCCCACAAGAAATTTCGATAGTTACTTTAAAAATAACTTGATGCCCTTACCTCCTCTAACAGTATAAATGCAGCAGTAGCATTTATGCAGGTACTTATGCATGGGCCTTTTCAGTGTACTGATTTCAGACGTATTATTCAGTTATGCATGTACTAACTACATTGAATTCATGAATTTCTTTCTTGTAAAGTTTTCTAAACTGACTTCAGTATAACATGAATCTGATAAAATTGCTTCTAAGAAAAAATAGCTGTCTACATTCCCATGCAATGATACTCTCATGGACTCGCATCAATTTTGTTTCGATCGAGCACCAATCACGCACGGTTCCCGTTCCCCAAACGAGTAGCTATTATGCAACCGTCTCACATAGGCACGCACGTTTTTTGCCCGCCATCCCCACGGTAAATAGTGTCCCAAGACTCCTGACGAGCTTTGGTTGGCGTCGTCGCCTTGTATGTATAATAGCCCTTGCCCTATCTTTATATGGGCCGAGCCGTAGCCTCCCGCAATCCTCATTCAGTACACGTAAGGTAGCGGCCCTAAGGACCGGGTTTTTGTAACAGCGCAACAGGTAGAAAGGAAAGGATTGCGAGTGCAGAGCGAGAACACATGACATCATCTTCATGTCTGTCTCGCTCGGCGCGCCGGCGCAGGAATGCCGGACGATTTGTGCTTGCGCATAATACAGACGGTTCGTGCGACCACTATAGCTATAGTTACGTATAGCCGAGCATAACCAACACACACTGCCCTAATGCGTACGGGTCATGTAGCGGGATTTACAGAGTTTAGCCAGTGAAATTTATATTGAAAGGGAGTCTGATGATTTTCGAACATTATCGCCTTTTTTGAGTTTATTTGTTCTATTTTAGATGCTTTCAGTTTTGTTAACATTATAAAAGTGACGTTATCTTTTCGGGGATCCTTGATTTGCCTATCATTTTATTTAAATTATTTTCACTTTATATTACCTACATGAAAACTGAAACTAGTAAGTTTAATTATGAAGGCATGGAATACTGGAAGGCAGCATAAGCTAATCAGAGTAATCAGGTATACCCCGGAGAGTGCATTTGCGGGTCAATTTAATGCAGGTGTGTATTTTAGAAAGAATGTTACTATAACGATTACCTACTGCGGCTACTGCATATACACATAATACTAATTGGGACCAAAACGTAGGATGTAGAGTAGAAGGAGCTGAACCTTCATCCTTGCTGCCAGACACATCTCTCCATCTATAAATAACCCCTAGATATCTATCTTGGAGTACCACTAAAAACATATCACCTTTATTTACAAGAGTCCAGCAGGAACTAAACAAAAGCTCATTTTTAACTAAATCAACTTACAATCTTTGAAATATTCGCAAAAAACGCCCCTAGAAACGTGACTTCTTATTTATACGTTAAATAAACAAAGCGACGTTGCGTCTAGAATATTAAATAAACAGTAAAACCGGTACCTGAGTGTATGTAAACATTGTTAAAAAACTTCATTTCGAGGCGATAATTGAGGAGAATCCTGTTGAATCAATTTACAGAGACCGATGTGGCAAAAGTCGTTTGGAAGTCAAACGCTTTGTAAGTCAATAATGGGTAAAAAATATAGTTTGCCAGAAACAAACTGAAGAAGCTGTTAATTAAATTAACTATGTAGTATGTTATAAAGCGCAATGTTTTGGCTATGATGTGATTTCGGAGTTAAAAGATGACGTTCAAACGACGAAAACAATAAAAAAACATAAAAGTGTGTGTGTTCATCCCAAGTATAAAAAATAAATAAAGTAAAAACGATTGAAGTGGTCTTCTCTGATCAATAGTGATCAAGCTTTCAAGTCCTTTGTAGATATACCAAAATTGTATCTGTTTACCCTCATAAAACATGAAGTAAGCATATCCAGGCACAAAAGAGAAAGATAAACTTTTCAAGAGAACAGGGTAAAACACCACACACAATCTCATTCGGAG
>NDFZ01003782.1:0-36671 GCA_002192655.3 Mamestra configurata
CGCTTCATATGAAACATTATGTGCTATGTAATGAGTCGTATCAACAAACAGCGCAAGCTTGTAGTTGCTCGTAGCTAAGGAGTAGGCGTCAAAGCAGAGCTCAACTTAGTGCGCCGGCGGTGCAGTGACGTAGCAACAAGGCGCTAAGCGCGGTCGCTTGTTTCGATGCGTGGTGACTAACCTTGATGGCGCGGTGGTAGGGAGGCCGACCGCAAATGCAGCGTCGCAGGTTCAAATCCGGGTGGGACTAAGTTGAAGCCGATCAGCGCAAATCTATTTGTCTCCTTCTAAGGCAGCCCACTGGGCGGCACCAGTCTATGAAGACTCTTAAGGAGNTGAAGACTCTTAAGGAGTGAGCGAGAAATGTATTTTGCGTCAATCAGCCAATCACAGAATTATCACCGACAGCAAGCCACAACACGTCCACACTGTACTCAGTCACAAGACGGAATCTATCTAATAGGTTGCACAAAATAAAAGTGCACACCCCAAAGACGTGCCAATGGTCTTAGTGCAGATACAATACGGCCTTGCGGAATTTTTGAGCATGTTCACTCGTGAGTCAAGAAACTTTTCCCAGCACGGGCCAGTATTCCCAAGCGTTAATTCCCGATTTTTATAAACTAACTGTGCCCTTGACTTCGCTTCCGTCACCTCCCATCGTAACGTAATAATTTTATCTAATTTAATTGAATGTAATTTACTCTAATAATTTTATTCTAATTATTAATTTTAATCTAATTATTATCTAATTCAAATTTTAATTTAATTTTGTGATTATTTTATTTTTATTTTGTAGGTATGTAAACCTAGTTATATGTGCATGCTGTGGTCTCCTATAACTGAAGGAGCACACTTGAGTGAACCACTCACAATCACTGTGTTTTATGTTGGATGTGTGTATCTTTTGTTGGAGATCCAAATAAATAAATAAATAAATCGTTATCTACCCAACTTTCCTATCCTACCTACCTACACATACATACCTACCTACCTACTTTTTTTTCTGACGAACAAAACAAAAAAAGATTTAGCCAAATCGGTCGAGCCGTTCTCAAGTTATAGCGTGACCAGGAGAAATAGGGGTTCATTGTTATATTTATAGAGAGTCTTTTTAAATTAAATCAGAACATTTACAAAAAGCTACATACCATGTAAAGCTAACGCCAAACTATTAGGTGTACAGTAATCGTGCGCGAGGTCCGCTAAGAATCGTAACGCAGCCGCTTTGGTCTTAGGAGTTGGGGCCGTCGCTCCGTCGGCTAGGAACCTGAGGAATATAAAGAAAACAATTAATACATTGCGAGTACTTAATAATTCTCAAACACTGACAATTTGTAATATATATAACTACATACACTTATAAAGAGAAAGTTTTGTTTTTTAGGTTCCGTACCCAAAAATAACCAACGGAACCCTATTACTAAGCCTCCGCTGTGCTTTCGTTAGTCTGTCTGTCGGCGGGCTGTATCTCAAGAACCGTAACAGGGGCATCATCTGCCTAGCCTTTTCCCAACTATATTGGGGTCGGCTTTCAGTCAAACCGGATTCAGCTGGATACCAGTATTTTACGTGGAGCGGCTGCCTACCAGACCTCCACAACCCATTAACAGGGTAAGAACCGTAATAGGGTGTAGCGGCATTAATGCCGCCACATGAAAAACTAAGAAGCGAAATTTGTAAACAAAAAGAACCGCAAAGCCATCTATCCTGTCAGCGACGAACTACCTACGAAATCCTGCATCGCGCAAGCAAAGTTCTCCGTGCGATTTGAACACATACAACAGTCCGAATATCAACAATCGGGCAGTTGCCCACCAGACACAACATCTGATCGGAGGATGCTCTCATTTCAGTGGAGGTGTGCAGGACTTTACTCTCTGTTCCGCATACCTCCATAAGGGAGACAGCGGCCATTTACAAACAATAAAAATTAAAAGGGGCGCCCATACAAGAAACGTGTTTTTTCGGTTTATAGTATGGAACCCTTTTAGTGAGATTCCAACTCGCACTTGACCGGTTTTTTTTGTTTATAATGAATGGGCTCTAAAACTACTGGACCGATTTGAAACATTCTTTCATCAGTAGAGAGATAAAAGTTCGATTATCACTGAAAAACATAGGCCATACATATTTCATTTTCAGGAAGCGGACGTAGTCGCGGGCGAAGTGCTACTTATAAAAGGGTTTGATGGGCGTGGAAAACTTTTTCAAAATTTTCTAAATTACCCCCAAAAGTGATCCCATATTCAGAATTTATTTATTTTAGTTACGCGTCCGTGTTTGGCCCACAGAAGTTCATATGTGGTCCGAATTTCAAAGGAACCGGTTCAGCCGATTCGGAGAAAATTTGCTGACAGATGAACAGGGTTCCATTTTATCATACGGAGGTTCGGAACCCTTAAATTAAATATTAATAATCGCACTAATTGACACACATCATCACCTGCCTAGCCTTTTCCCAACTATACACGCTGACATTTTAATGGTTGTTTTCCCGCGGCAGAACGATTAGCCATCAGTAGTACCATCGAAACATAAAGTTAAAAATAAAAATGTTTTTATTTTCAAATAATTTAAAAAAAATATTCATAAACTCGAAAGCGTGACTAGACGTGATGTAGGTACTACTGGCAGAGCGGCGGCGCGCTGACAAAGTAAAAAGCGATTCATAAATGTTCAGAGCAAAATAAGCTCTCGCGCGTAGTAATACGGCATTAACTTGCCTGCAAACACGCGGCGAGTGAGGCCCCGCGCATCGCGCGCGGCATCCTTTTATGTTGTACCTATCAGCTGGTTGATTCGCGAAGGGCAACGACCGCAGCCTCTTTGCGCGTAACTATCACGATGTGTAACTATTGGTTCGATGTCGCTTTCGAGTTTTGTTTATCACAATTGTTATTCTAACATTTCTTGATTTAAAATGTACAATTTTTCATAAATCGATTGTATTACCAAGACGAACTCATTTTGCTGCCGGAAAACAACCATTAAAATTTCACCTTGTAATGGGGTTGGTTCCAGTCAAACCGGATTCAGCTGAATACCACTATTTTACGTGGCGAGGCTGCCTACCAGACCTCCACAACACACAGTAACTGGGTAACACGGTGCTAAATGACATACCTGCAAGTAAATAAGCAGTATTTTGTAAGTATTCTCACCTAAATATATTGTGTAGTTGCAGTTCAGCGGGGAAACACTCGTGTATAACGTCTAAAGTCTTCATAATCTTACTCTGCACCGAGCCCAGGATGTCTGTGCCGAGTTTCATAAGTAATCTGAAAGAAAATTATAATGATTAGGCGACTTAATAGGATTTCTTCTCTTCAAGTCATTGGTTAACGCCTTCACATTGTTTGAGCCCAGTAGGTGGCTAGGTTAACTGCAGCATCATTGGCATTCATTGGCAAGTCCCTCAGAGTACAGGTGTATGTATGGGCAGCGTGTGGATCATGTTCTGAATAGGGGCACTCCAAGGTGTGCCCCTATTCAGAACAGTATGATGTAGTGTGTATACCTGAACATGAGCTGGTACAGCCAGTCCTTCAGCTGCTGCCAGTGCACGAGCAGCAGCTCGCAGACGGCGTCCAGCAGTAGCGAGAACACCTTGGTGTGCGCATCCACGAACATCTTGTTGAGCAGCTCCGTCAGCCGGCGCAGCTGCTCGTCCGTCAGCAGGCGCCCGCTGTTCAGGTAGTTGGCCTGGGGAAGAGGTATTATTTTGATGTAAAAAAAAGTAAACCCTGAGTGTGCACTTGTGCAGGAACTATTAAGTGTTGGCACAAAAGTGTCAATGTCAAGTATGTAAGGTTCCTTCTAAAGCCTTTTGCGTTCCAGGGTTGCGGAATTTGTTCGAAAGAGTCACCGCGGCCTGGAACGCAAAAGGCTTTAGAAGGAACAAAGATGGGTTTTAGTCAGCAAGAGTCTGAGATGCCCTTCCGCTCCAACCAGAGCGGAAGAAGTCATTTGATGATTTCCCATCCTTAAAAAAAAAGGTAAAGGTTTCGAATTAGCAACGCCAGATGGCAGTCTATGCCATGCACGTTGTCTATAACAACAGCAATATTTAGTTTTGTGACGCATCGAACATATTTTGTGTGCAGAAATTGGTACTTAGCAGTCTTCTTCAGTCTCTAGTAGTTCTTAGTCTTTCTTAGTTTTTTAGTTCGTCTTCATCTTAAAAAAAAACGGGGCATGATGTTGTACTCACCAGATGTGTGAGGCCGTCCTTCCTCTCGGTCCAGTGCGTGCAGGCGCACAGCGCGATGATGTCGTCGGGCGGCGGCGGGGGGGGCGGCGAGCCGCACTCCCAGCCCAGGCGGGACGCCGAGCCCGACCACGACACGCTCTGTGCGGGGAGAGACAACTTGATGTTGTACTCACCAGATGTGTGAGGCCGTCCTTCCTCTCGGTCCAGTGCGTGCAGGCGCACAGCGCGATGATGTCGTCGGGCGGCGGCGGGGGGGGCGGCGAGCCGCACTCCCAGCCCAGGCGGGACGCCGAGCCCGACCACGACACGCTCTGTGCGGGGAGAGACAACTTGATGTTGTACTCACCAGATGTGTGAGGCCGTCCTTCCTCTCGGTCCAGTGCGTGCAGGCGCACAGCGCGATGATGTCGTCGGGCGGCGGCGGGGGGGGCGGCGAGCCGCACTCCCAGCCCAGGCGGGACGCCGAGCCCGACCACGACACGCTCTGTGCGGGGAGAGACAACTTGATGTTGTACTCACCAGATGTGTGAGGCCGTCCTTCCTCTCGGTCCAGTGCGTGCAGGCGCACAGCGCGATGATGTCGTCGGGCGGCGGCGGGGGGGGCGGCGAGCCGCACTCCCAGCCCAGGCGGGACGCCGAGCCCGACCACGACACGCTCTGTGCGGGGAGAGACAACTTGATGTTGTACTCACCAGATGTGTGAGGCCGTCCTTCCTCTCGGTCCAGTGCGTGCAGGCGCACAGCGCGATGATGTCGTCGGGCGGCGGCGGGGGGGGCGGCGAGCCGCACTCCCAGCCCAGGCGGGACGCCGAGCCCGACCACGACACGCTCTGTGCGGGGAGAGACAACTTGATGTTGTACTCACCAGATGTGTGAGGCCGTCCTTCCTCTCGGTCCAGTGCGTGCAGGCGCACAGCGCGATGATGTCGTCGGGCGGCGGCGGGGGGGGCGGCGAGCCGCACTCCCAGCCCAGGCGGGACGCCGAGCCCGACCACGACACGCTCTGTGCGGGGAGAGACAACTTGATGTTGTACTCACCAGATGTGTGAGGCCGTCCTTCCTCTCGGTCCAGTGCGTGCAGGCGCACAGCGCGATGATGTCGTCGGGCGGCGGCGGGGGGGGCGGCGAGCCGCACTCCCAGCCCAGGCGGGACGCCGAGCCCGACCACGACACGCTCTGTGCGGGGAGAGACAACTTGATGTTGTACTCACCAGATGTGTGAGGCCGTCCTTCCTCTCGGTCCAGTGCGTGCAGGCGCACAGCGCGATGATGTCGTCGGGCGGCGGCGGGGGGGGCGGCGAGCCGCACTCCCAGCCCAGGCGGGACGCCGAGCCCGACCACGACACGCTCTGTGCGGGGAGAGACAACTTGATGTTGTACTCACCAGATGTGTGAGGCCGTCCTTCCTCTCGGTCCAGTGCGTGCAGGCGCACAGCGCGATGATGTCGTCGGGCGGCGGCGGGGGGGGCGGCGAGCCGCACTCCCAGCCCAGGCGGGACGCCGAGCCCGACCACGACACGCTCTGTGCGGGGAGAGACAACTTGATGTTGTACTCACCAGATGTGTGAGGCCGTCCTTCCTCTCGGTCCAGTGCGTGCAGGCGCACAGCGCGATGATGTCGTCGGGCGGCGGCGGGGGGGGCGGCGAGCCGCACTCCCAGCCCAGGCGGGACGCCGAGCCCGACCACGACACGCTCTGTGCGGGGAGAGACAACTTGATGTTGTACTCACCAGATGTGTGAGGCCGTCCTTCCTCTCGGTCCAGTGCGTGCAGGCGCACAGCGCGATGATGTCGTCGGGCGGCGGCGGGGGGGGCGGCGAGCCGCACTCCCAGCCCAGGCGGGACGCCGAGCCCGACCACGACACGCTCTGTGCGGGGAGAGACAACTTGATGTTGTACTCACCAGATGTGTGAGGCCGTCCTTCCTCTCGGTCCAGTGCGTGCAGGCGCACAGCGCGATGATGTCGTCGGGCGGCGGCGGGGGGGGCGGCGAGCCGCACTCCCAGCCCAGGCGGGACGCCGAGCCCGACCACGACACGCTCTGTGCGGGGAGAGACAACTTGATGTTGTACTCACCAGATGTGTGAGGCCGTCCTTCCTCTCGGTCCAGTGCGTGCAGGCGCACAGCGCGATGATGTCGTCGGGCGGCGGCGGGGGGGGCGGCGAGCCGCACTCCCAGCCCAGGCGGGACGCCGAGCCCGACCACGACACGCTCTGTGCGGGGAGAGACAACTTGATGTTGTACTCACCAGATGTGTGAGGCCGTCCTTCCTCTCGGTCCAGTGCGTGCAGGCGCACAGCGCGATGATGTCGTCGGGCGGCGGCGGGGGGGGCGGCGAGCCGCACTCCCAGCCCAGGCGGGACGCCGAGCCCGACCACGACACGCTCTGTGCGGGGAGAGACAACTTGATGTTGTACTCACCAGATGTGTGAGGCCGTCCTTCCTCTCGGTCCAGTGCGTGCAGGCGCACAGCGCGATGATGTCGTCGGGCGGCGGCGGGGGGGGCGGCGAGCCGCACTCCCAGCCCAGGCGGGACGCCGAGCCCGACCACGACACGCTCTGTGCGGGGAGAGACAACTTGATGTTGTACTCACCAGATGTGTGAGGCCGTCCTTCCTCTCGGTCCAGTGCGTGCAGGCGCACAGCGCGATGATGTCGTCGGGCGGCGGCGGGGGGGGCGGCGAGCCGCACTCCCAGCCCAGGCGGGACGCCGAGCCCGACCACGACACGCTCTGTGCGGGGAGAGACAACTTGATGTTGTACTCACCAGATGTGTGAGGCCGTCCTTCCTCTCGGTCCAGTGCGTGCAGGCGCACAGCGCGATGATGTCGTCGGGCGGCGGCGGGGGGGGCGGCGAGCCGCACTCCCAGCCCAGGCGGGACGCCGAGCCCGACCACGACACGCTCTGTGCGGGGAGAGACAACTTGATGTTGTACTCACCAGATGTGTGAGGCCGTCCTTCCTCTCGGTCCAGTGCGTGCAGGCGCACAGCGCGATGATGTCGTCGGGCGGCGGCGGGGGGGGCGGCGAGCCGCACTCCCAGCCCAGGCGGGACGCCGAGCCCGACCACGACACGCTCTGTGCGGGGAGAGACAACTTGATGTTGTACTCACCAGATGTGTGAGGCCGTCCTTCCTCTCGGTCCAGTGCGTGCAGGCGCACAGCGCGATGATGTCGTCGGGCGGCGGCGGGGGGGGCGGCGAGCCGCACTCCCAGCCCAGGCGGGACGCCGAGCCCGACCACGACACGCTCTGTGCGGGGAGAGACAACTTGATGTTGTACTCACCAGATGTGTGAGGCCGTCCTTCCTCTCGGTCCAGTGCGTGCAGGCGCACAGCGCGATGATGTCGTCGGGCGGCGGCGGGGGGGGCGGCGAGCCGCACTCCCAGCCCAGGCGGGACGCCGAGCCCGACCACGACACGCTCTGTGCGGGGAGAGACAACTTGATGTTGTACTCACCAGATGTGTGAGGCCGTCCTTCCTCTCGGTCCAGTGCGTGCAGGCGCACAGCGCGATGATGTCGTCGGGCGGCGGCGGGGGGGGCGGCGAGCCGCACTCCCAGCCCAGGCGGGACGCCGAGCCCGACCACGACACGCTCTGTGCGGGGAGAGACAACTTGATTACATACCAACTGACAGGTGCTATTCTATCATTTAACAAATAGAAATGCATATTGGACTCCTTGAAAAGTTTATAAGTCTTTTTTTTTTGGTTAAGTTTTTTGATACTAGTCAATTTTTTAACACGTTAGCAGTCCAGTGTGTTCTATATATGGCACAATCCTGCCAAAGGGGGATGCCAAGCCGCCATAGTGATTTAGGCCCTGAGTACCCACAAGTAACATCGAATGCATTGGAACTTCTATAAACAAAAGGACAAATAAATAAAGTACAATATGTGTAAATGTCAAATCAATGTTTTGCAAGAAATCTATATTTTTTCCCGGATTTTAAATTGGCAACCTAGCAAATGTCTGTTTATTTCGTTGTATCGTTTCAATATTTATTATTTATTCAAAAATGTTACTTAACATATACCTTATGCCTTATGCGTTACACAAACTCCATAGATTCTGGTGCTACGGAATAATATGAAATCAGCTTGTGTGTTTTTGCTGGGTCCTTCAGCGTTAACGCAGTTAGGGGTTAAGATTGCGAGAAGCCAGCGTCAGGTATATTTGCCTGGCACATGCTGAATTGGACTCCTATTTGATGATACACGAGACACACAGCACATTGAATTTTTTTTTATGTCATAGGTAGTTTGGCTATAAATTCTGCCTTTTTCTTTTTTTTTTCATATTTTTATTTTGTAAGTGTGCTTTTGTGTGTTGTGTTTTCTGTTCTTGTACCAAATAAATGTTTTATTTATCTATCTATAAAAAAACCCTCCATCACAGAAAAACCTAGTGCTACTCACATCGTGTCTTCTGTAAGAGTCGAGGCTCCTCTCAGAGCAGACGCTGGAGGCTTCCGAGTCATCATCACGGCCGCGGTTACGGTCGTCACACGTCGAGCTGTCTTCTGGACTCTGTTGGTCAAAGGTTTCGTTTTAAAACTGATATGAGACTGAAGATCGAGCTTCAAATGACTTGCGATTGGAGTGGCAAAGGGATCCAAGCTAAGGGCAGATGTTGCCAGGGGCGGGATGGCTGCTGTGAAATCGGTTTAGTTTGTTTATGCTTTGGTTATTGCAATTTTTTGTGTTGAAACCGTTCCACTATCTTTATGGATAACATTTATTGTAGGTACCTGGAAGGTTAAATAACCGACACGACGAACTATAAAATATTTTTTGACGTGACAACGTCTAATAAATCGATGAACGCCGGCTGCACGCACGAAAAAGGATGACTCATTGTAACGTTAACATTTCATCAATGTATTGTTATGACGTTGTCACGATAAACTATCATCCGTAAACCGACTTTACAGACAACCAATTTTTGCGACGTATAGCCTTTGCCCACTTCTGTTTTAGCGTTGTATCTTTGGGAAATAAATTAAAGTACACCGGGGGTAAATCCCGGTACAGCATACAGGAGGCATCGACAAAAATTATAGTTGACTGAATTATAGGTTACAAAATTTGAATTGACAGCAGCACCAAACAAACATATATGTGAGAACGATGTAGAAAGACTTGCACAATCAAGAGTCCGAAGTAAAAAAAAAGGCAACAATTTAAAGATGAAATAATTAAAATAAACCGTGGCAGCTGAGAGATGACCTGCCGGTCGATTCTGTAAACATGTCGAAGTGAAGGCTTGGGTGAAGTGATCACGAGGTGAGCTGTCAATCCATAGAATCACTTCGATATGTTTACAGAATCGACCGGCAGTCCTAGCTGACTGTACTGTGCGTGGCCCAACATGCAATTGGCCGGTTAACTTACCCTAAGCAATGCCTCAGCGTCTCGAGTCTGTTGTAAGAGTCGAAGTGTAGCAGCAGGGGCGCGGCTGGGGGCGGTTCGTTCGATAGACTCGCGCCGACGGACACCCGTTGAGCTTACCACACTGCTAGATCTGCCGCTCCTGTAAAAACACCTCATTATATTTTTTTTATTCTTCGAAGGGTATAACTGGGGGGCTCCTCTCTAAGCCCGAAACTACGGATTTTGGGTTTCGAGAGTAGACACCCAGAATATTGAAGAGCATAACGGTCCAACTGACACATCAGTTGGACCGTTATGCTCTTGACTGCCAGTGCAGTACAGTTAACGAATCGACAGCCACTATACCCATCATTTGATACTGAAATGAGAGCATAAGGGTGCGTTTCCATCAGAAATGTGCGAGGATGCGTAGCGAGGGGATGTGTTTGTTAAGAACCAATAGAATCACTTATTTCTTTATAGTTTGCACTTGTGTCCCACTGCTGGGCAGAGGCCTCCCCTTTCTCCTTCAAAATCTCTCTCTCTTGGGCGATCTCTAGCCAAGTCTGTCCCGCAAACATGATGAGATCGTCACACCACCTCGGTCGACCTCGACGACGACGTCCTTCCTCAGGCGACCCGTGAGTCACGACCTTCGCCCACCTCTCCGGGTGCATTAAATCACACTAATATTATAAAGGCGAAAGTTTGTGAGTGTGCATGTTTGTTACTTCTTCACGCGCAAACGGCTAGACCGATTTTGATAAAATTTGGTATGCAGGAAGCTGACACCCTGGATTAACAAATAGGCTACTTTTTATATATATACTAGCTGCGCAGGTAACACCGCGGGGCGCAGTAATTTTTTTTTTCCTTGCAAGTGTCAGAATCACTAGAATATCTTCGTACCTGGTAGGGCTTGTTTCTCTGGACCCTGCTAAAGACCGAGGAATGCCGGAGGGTCGTCTGCGAGCACTAGCTAGCGACATGGGACCGCTGCTGCGCGATGACGGTGATGATGAACGGGATGTCGCTGTGGAATTACCATCAGTGTTAGTTATTTTATTAGCAGGGGCAGAAGTTCAGGAGTTCATTATTTTTTTGTAGAGCCAATCCATTTTGTTAAATATGTTTGACTCCGAAAGAAGTGCTCGGAAAACAGGTTAAGTTATTGGTCCCGTAATTTGTAGATCTTTCGACCGTTTAGGATTGTCAGAAACCATATCATCTGACTCCAGTCTTGCCAAGAAGTTGTTACCCAGTTAATAGATTGCGAAGGACAGATAGGCAGAAGAAAATACTGGTATCCAGCTGAATCCAGTTTGACTGGAAGCCGATCCCAATGTAGTTGGGAAAAGGCTAGGCAGATGATGATCCGGCAACACGGTAACATGATAAAACTATAAAGAAAGAACTGGTTCTTCTATCCCCGAACAGTGTTCCGCAAAGTGTGTGCCGCGGCACACTGGTGTACCTTGCTCATTGGTTGGTGTGCCTCGGAAAAATACGGCTATCTCTTAACCTTTTGAACGCCACTGTCACGTATAGGTGACAAGCAAGCGCGTGCCCTGTACGCCAAACGTCACAAATACGTGACAAAAAGTATGGTAAATTTGTGGCTTGGCGTCGGGGGCACGCCGATGCGTTCATGTTCTGGCATTCAAAAGGTTAAAGTTAAATAGACAGATGGAAGAAAAATACCAACATAGCTGCAGACACAGATTAAGAACATTCTTGGCTATGAGTAAAAATATAATATCCTCAGCTTTCTAAGCATGCTACTGCAATACTTTTGTCATTTGCAACGACCTATTTATGTGAATTAAGATTTTCAACTCTTACCACAATAAAAACCAAAAAAATAGGATCGACGAAGAGATGAGAGCAGTCCTGTCAACGATTACTTCAAATTTGGACATCTTATGCTCAATTAAACAAGCTCATGTTTCGCATTAAATACCTTTTCTGCAATATAAAGTTTAAGTTTGTTAATATAAATAAATATTGTTTTGTTGATAATAATGATTTACGTAAAAATTGATTTTTCATTTATGGTGTACGTCCAAAATTTTCCGATTTCCTAGATGTACCTTGAACACAAAAAGTTTGTGGAATACTGTCCTAGAAGGCAGGTTATACTCACGTTGTGACTGCGACACTCCAGGCCTCGAGCGGGACCGTCCGACCGATCGTTCTGGACTGGGAGGTACGCCGCTCGCAGCGGCTGGCGAACGTTTTGCTCTGGCTGGAAAAAAAATGATGCCAGGTTATAGATACGGTGAATATGGCTGAAATAATAGTGCTACGCTTCAAGTGAATGCTACGAAACTGGCTGCATGACAAAGCAACGAAAAATACATATTTTGAATGCCTTTATGTAATATTAGCTTTAGCCCATGACTTCGTACTCGCATATCTCGTTTTTTCCCGTTCCCGTATATACAACGTGTATCAAAAATAAACGCAATACCTCTCATTTAAATCATCGTTATGAACAACTTTTACTATGGGACCAAAACCGAAATCGCGAAAACAAAACCAGCTGTTCAGTACATTTTGTCGAGTTATGGAAATGTATAAGGGAGTCAATTTTTTTTTAGGGATTTCAGTGTTGGTCCCATAGTGAAAGTTGTTCATAATGATGAGTACAATGACCCCTTAAGAGGTATTGCGTTTATTCTGTTACACATTGTATATGCGCCCAAATTCGAATTACATTAGAGTAAAAATGCGTGAGGAACTTTTTTCTTGACCGAACACGCTTCTTTTTTGAGTGGTCTGTCGGTGTGTTGTATATATAGCCTTCCTCAATAATGTGGATATCATATACAAAATATAAATAATTTTCCAAATCCGACTGGTAGTTACAGAGATTAGCGCGTTCAAACAAACAAACAAACTATTCAGCTTTATCTATACTAATATTATAAAGAGGAAACATTTGTATTTTTGTATGTAACGAATAAACTTAAAAACTACTGGACCGATTTGAAAAATTCTATCAGCAATGGATAGCTACATTATCAGCGAGTCACATAGGCTATATTTTATCCCCGTACTCCCACGGGAACTAGTTATAGTATTTATATGAAAACTAGTTATTAGTATTTATATGAAATATTTTTATAGGGAATGTGCAGGATATATAGGTGGCAGCACAGAAGTGTCACTGTCAAGTATTTGTAACGTGAAAGTTTCGAATTGGCAATAATAGATGGCGCAGTGTACGCCGAGCACATTCCCTATAATATTTTATTTCAATGCATTCAATAGTATTTTTACAAAAGGCCCTAAGCTAAGACACGTTGAATTGAAATAAAATAAGAACTAAATAAACAAAGACGTATAATATATAAGGTCCCATTAAAATAGATGGGCAATTTTTAACATAGCGTTCAGTACGTCTAACCAAAGATATCCAAGCAAAAAAAAAACACTAAGTGATTTTATTTTGACCTAAAATAATAAATTGTCGACATTTTTAGTGTATTGTCGTTAGCTGTTTGTTTTCTTTTTATTTTTTTTTGACCATCGTCCTTATTTTGATGGTCTAAATTATTTCTATAAGTGTATCCATTTATTTTAAAAGGACCAATTGGACTGGCCAATTTTCAACACAGCGTTCGGTACGTCTAACCAAAGATCCAAGCAAAAAAAAAACAGTGATTTTATTTTGACCTAAAATAATAAATTGCCAACATTTTTTGTGTATTTTCATTAGCTGCTGATTTTCTTCTTGTAAGTATCTAACGCATTTATCTTATTATTTTTTACCATTGCCCTTATTTTGGTGGTCTGAATAATTTCTAAAAGTTTATCCAAATAGTTTAATGGGACCTTATACAACCTGTAACAGAATAAACACAATGCCTCTTAAGGGGTCATTGTACTCATCCCTATGAACAACTTTCACTACGAAAAAAAAAAACGACTCGACCCCCATACATTTATGTGCGCATAACTCGACAAAATGTACTGAACAACTGGTTTTTTTTTCGCGATTTTGGTGTTGGTCCTACAGTAAAAGTTGTTCATTATGATGATTAAAACGACCCCCTTAGAGTTTTGGGTTTATTCTGTTACACCTTGTATAAAAAAAAAATATCTATTTGGATCATTTCAATGGCGTTCAGATGGTTTCATTTGCCAGAAATGCTTGATTTTAAAATGGCTACGTATCGAAATACTATTTACTAAAGCAACTAATACGCCGTACATTTATCAAATGAAACTTTTTCGCAAATACATTCAGGGTCTGTTTCACTATCCTCGAATAGACAATACTCAACAAAATATTTTTTAAATAAAATAAAAACAAAATATATATAATTATTTATTTATTTTTTTAATATAATTTCTGCAACAACATTTTACTCAGTACATTTCTGAAGATAGTGAAACTGTCCCTTAAATCGTTTACTTCTTTTCGAATAACGTGTGTACCTACTTCAAAAGCGTGTATTTTAAACTAAAACATTTACAAATAAATAACAAAATAGTAATTTAGGAATAAAAAATACCTGGTTGTGATACATCTCCTTCTTCCGCATAGCATAAATTAAAGTTAAGCTTATTTATAATTATTTATCTTTATTTATAATTATCCTTCTATAATTTACAATAATTTTATATTATATAATATACATTCTTCGTTGTTCGTTATTCGCTAATATCTTCTTCACGGTCATAACATGGATCCGCTGAAATTCAAAAACTTTACTCAGAATATTTTCTTTTTAAAATTTGAAAATTAAAAATAATAAGTGTGTGAATGGTAATTTTTTTAAATTAAAATGTAGAATGGAAATGAGTAAAAGAGTAATGTTTTTGAATTCCGTTGAAGTATAAGGAACATATTATTTTTTTAAACATATAAACCATAGGTTTCAAGAAGGAAACTATGAAAGAGTCACAAATTGAAAGCAAGTCAAGTGTTGTGATTGGCTGCTGAAGATTTCGTTGAACCAATCACAGCAGTTAACACCTGTTTGACAATTTGTCACATTAATTTTGAGATAATTTCGTTCGAGAAACCAAGCCATACTTTTTATATTGACTGGTGTTTCTTTTTTATTTGTTGACGAAATATTTTGTTGATTTGAAACATCTTTTTTTTTTTTTTGTGAAATATTAATTTGTTAAATATATACAATGAAAGATAAAAACAAAACTCATTAGGACAGTTGTTATTGTGTTAGTTTGAGCTACTACAGCTTTTCATTAATAAGATGTTAATAGATACCCCACAAGAACGCGAAAGAGATGTCTGCATCCAAGTTATTTTTAACTTTTTATCACGTATACATGACAAGAAAGCGCGTGCCCTGTATGTCAAACGTTACATATATATGACAAAAAGTAAAAATCTCAAAGTGAAAAGTCAGCAGAAGTGACCAAGATGGAATGACAGCTGAATCCAAACTGACTTCACCTAAGTTTTCAAGTTGATGAACAGAAATAGACCGGCTGTTCCGTAGGGGAAATTTTGCTTTATTCTGAATGCGTTTAGGGGTAGGAATCTCATACACAAACCTAGGCGAAATTTTTGGGTCTATTAGGGCTAAAGCCTGCCAGGGTTGCGGATTTTTTTAGAAAGAGTCACCGCGTCCATGGAACGCTAAGGGCTTTAAAAGGAACACGGATGGGTTTTAGTCAGTAAGAGTCTGACACGCCCTTCCGCTCCACCCAGAGCGGAAGAAGTCATTTGATGATTTCCCATGCGTCAAAAACAGGAGACATTTTTAGCTAGCAATTCGCCGACAACTGCGCCAATTCAGTAATAATATAGAATACATCTGTTGTATTTTTTTTTAAACAATTTTGAGAATGTAATTGGTAATACTGTAAGTATTTGTTAAACCTTATAACTTTGTTTTCTTTATCTCTATTCGGTAAATTATTAGGACCAATCTAGAATAACCCCGCCTTCTATTACATAAAATAAAAATTATAACAAACAGATTAGCTGGCGAGTTTTTTTGCTCCATTTCTTCTCAGCTAAAACACTAGAAAGTGGTGACGGGCGTTTTGAAGGACTGTCAATATGTAAAATGTTGACGTCTAAAAAGTGCTGGTTCTCAGCTTACGTTTGAAAAAATGTCTTTTGATTTTGATTATCTCCTTTTTGCAGCATCTTATATTCGCTTCCGTGGGGTATCTTATACTGGTCGAACCGACGTAAAAATCGTCATTTCGAGCCAATACTGTGGTAGTTTTGCGATGAATCCTAGCTCAAGCATATTAGCCTTTAGCAACCCATATTAGCACTTAGCGAATTGCCGAAATTAATTTTTTTATGTGTTTGTTAGTCACATTGTATGTATAATGAAACCGTCATGCTGTAAAATCACATACCTCCCTCTTCTGCAGTTGAGTAGCTTCCAAAGGCAATAGCTGTTAATATTTATGAGTGCTTTCACCTCCCTAGTTATTTTATTTTACCGTAAAACCCTCTTTGTTGAGTATTTTGAACGGACACCTCCATGGAAACTTCTAACTGTAATTTTTTATGTTTTTTTAAGATTATTGAAATAGTAAAAATAGGGCCAACCGAACGTTTGCTAATTGTCGTCATGGGCGTGCAGTAGGCTACAGTAAGGGTAGGCCAGCCCATACACAATGGCCAAAAACAAATTTTGGCCAAAAACGAAAATTCGCATCATCAGTATCGGGATTTCAACTCTTGAATAATGTGGTGTATTTTTTTTTTTTTGAGCATTATATCTGGGCTGGCCTACCCTTACTGTAGCCTACTGCACGCCCAGGATTGACGTGTATCATACAAGGAACACAGCATTTTTAATGTGCGGTGTGCCGAGTTCGCTCAGTCTGGACGGGTAAATTACGGGCCAATTTCAATACACGTGCGGTCCGCCCTGTCCTTACTACATAAGTAAATGATTTAGCCTAATAGCTTCCATAAAGATTCCTGTTCATAATAAATTCGAATAATAAGACAGCTTTATAAAACAAAAAAAAAATTGTGTAGTCAATGGCGAAGAGTCAAAAACAGTTTTTTATGATGTCAAAAGTTGCACACATCACAATAAAAAGACCATCCCGGGCAAGAATCTCTCTTCTGGTACAACGTGCAACAGAATAAACTTAAAACCTGAAAAGGGATCATTGTACTCATCATTATGAACTAATTTTACTATGGGACCAACCATAAAAAATATGTAAAAATAAAAAATTGGTTGTCTGTATAGTCGGTTTACGGACGATAGTTTAACGTGACAACGTCATAACAAAACATTGATGAAATGATCGTAACGTTACAATGAGCGTTACGTTACAACGAGTCTTCCTTTTTCATGCGTGCAGCCGGCGTTCATCGATTTATTAGACGTTGTCACGTCAAAAATAAAATTGCGGAACAAAAATCAGCTGCACAGCACATTAAAGGTGTTCATAATGATATGATGATCCCTTTACAGTTTTTGCGTTTTTTCTGTTACAATTTGTAAATGAATTTTAACCCCACATGTCACCCATCATCCCTGGACCCTTCGCCACGACTTTGTACCCTGTACCTGTAGAAAATCACAAGTTCGTGTATACTCACGTAAGCTAGCAGTGGGCGGTATCTTGTTGCGGTTCATGTGCGAGTAGAGGGCGCGTGCACGAGCTCGTTGTGCAGCCGCCGCGTCTAGAGCTGATACGGAACGCGCCGTCACGTTGGCGGGGGAGCGGTCTGGAGGAACAAGGGAATATTAGACATACGGAACGACGTAGAATCTGCCATCTAGAGGCGCACATCTTTTTTTAGAAAGTAGTTCCTTTAAGCTTGCTGTTGGGTGTGATTCGGGAGAAAATGATACGTATTAATTTAATTAAAGGTACGTAAAATAATACGTTAAAATCGTACGTCACACGCCTCTCTTTCTATCAGGGTAACTTTTTTTTCTACAACGTGTAACAGAATAAACGCAATACCTCTTAAGGGTCATTGTACTCATCATTATGAACAACTTTTACTATGGGACCAACCCCGAAATCGCGAAAAAAGAATCTGTTGTTCAGTACATTTTGTCGAATTATGCGCACAGAAATGTATGGGGGAGTCGATTTTTTTGTTTCGGTGTTGTTCCCATTGTAAAAGTTGTCCATAATGATGAGTACAATGACCCCTTAAGAGGTATTGCGTTTATTCTGTTACACATTGTATATGCGCACACAGTGCGCTCCTTTCTTTTTCTTTCCAGTGTGTCTGTGTGTACAGGTTTTATTTCGAATTACACCAGAGTAAAAATGCGTGAGGAACTTTTTTCTTGACCGAACACGCTTTTTTTTTACCAGTCCGCAGGTCACCCTATTTAATTGTTGTCTACTTAATCGGACTTGCCTGTGGTAAGGCTGCCAAAGATAAGTCCGATAGTATTAAAAGGCGCCAGACAGGATAACCTACATGAAACTAAGTGATTACACGCTTGCGGGCAGCCCTGGTGGGGTACGGAGCTCGGTTGAGGGCGTCGCTGGGGGGAGGACAGCTAGGGACGGGCTGGTAATAATTTGGATTTTATTTAGGGCCAAATTTATAACCACTAACTCAGTGGCGCGAGCACGGCGAAGGAATACTTGACTCACGCCTGGGGGGCCTCTCTAAACCCGAAGTCCGTAGTTTCGGGTTTAGTTGCGGGCGTATTCTAATCGTCATTCATTCTTAGTTCTGGTTCGGAACTAATCGTAAGTCCGTAGGTGATACGGAGAAGAATACGCCCGCAACTAAGCCCGAAACTACGGAATTCGGGTTTAGAGAGTAGCCCCCTGACACTATGTTCTCAGTAGATGCTACGTATATATATGTCACCGGAAAATGGCAAACTCCGTAAGAATATAAATATCTTGAGAGATTATAAAGTCTCAATAAATTGTCAACTGAACATTTGGAATATTTTTTAACGCATGAAAATTTGATAGTCTATAATCTCTCGGAGTCATTCCGAGAAACTGTGGACTGATATAAAATGGCGACCAATCAGAGCACAAGTCTACAATTTACCCGTTTTCGTGTGATAGTAAACCTAGAAACAATGCTCGCATTGGTCTATTCAGAGAAAACAAAGACCAATGAGGGACCAAGTTTCCAATTTAAGAGGCCGTGCATAAAATTCACTCGCTGCTGTTTAGGTTAATTCGTCGCAATTTTATGTTTGTGTGCACCGCTCATGCAGATACACGCACACGCGGGTGAAGTTCGAGCGTAGTGACCGCTTAAACAATTTTGATCCTTTAGAATATATTATTTAAAGTAACATAATTATGTAGTGTACGGCCTAGAAATAAAAGTCTGGAATGTGTGTGTTCTGTATATTTTTCACAATCAACAAAAACAGACATTCAACAAAACTATAAATAAAAATGATAATACAATGATATTTATTTTTGTAGATAATTTGTAAATAACACTTATACACGTTAAAAATAAATTGTTTAACTGCCATTCTTTTTTAAATTGACGAAGTATACCTAAACCAATATCGGATAAAGCCGAATAAAAGGTCATTGACATTGGTCATCAAATCATCATTGGTCATCAAAGTACCTACATAACACAACAGCTAATTTCGATCACCACTTTTTGGTGAAGCCTATGTCCAGCAGTGGACATTTTTTTCGGCTGGTATGATGATGTTGCATACAGGCTACCCTGTATACTGCAAGTATATTATTATAAATACATCATTTGACAAAGATTATATTTACCATGCTTATATCAAGTTGAAATGTATTATCAGCATTTGCAGTACCTACAGTAATTTCAGAACTGCCACCGTCATGGTTTTCCTATAATTAACAATATTTGGAAATTAGTATGTACTCGTAAATACTTCTACACTTCCAGCGCTGATCAAAAGTAAAAACTCACATGTACTGGAAACGAAAACGTAGCGAGTTGATTACTTTTACGTTCTTTAAGTACTTGTCTAGCACGTACTAGTCCCAAGTTTTGTTTCCTTTTTTTTTAAATTATGCATTCATAATTCGACCTCTTTCGACCCATTATCTGCAACAAATTATAGATGTCAAAATATTTGGAAAACCAGATCTTGAATTCAAACCGAAATCAATGCAGTCGTTCGAATATGAAGATATTATCAACTTTTCCATTCATTCAATTAAATTATTCCAAAATATATGTAAATCCAAAAGCAAGTTGTAGGTATCTAAAATATGAAACTTTTAAAAATATCAACATCTTGTATATAGCCTATAAAGGTGCGTACAAATTATGTAGCAAAATATGTTATACAACATTGTTATGGAACTTAAAAAATGTGAACAATGTTACAAAATGTGAACGTGCTATATAACACAAGTTATATAACAATGATACATAGTTTGTACCACCCGGCAAAAATTTAGCTTCCTAATATGTTAGTTAAAGCATTTTCGGAATCAGATTAGTAGTTCCGCAGATTACCCTTACAAACATACAAACGTTACCTCTTCATAATATTAGGATTGAAGACGAAGTAAGTTTTACTATCTTAAAAACAAACAAAAAGTATATAAATCAAAATTAATACTTACTGGATCAAAATGTGGTAGTCGGCCTACAATCTGAGAATTATATTTACGTAAAACTCTCGAGCGCCTGCGAAGCAAAGTGATACGTGTTCACGCTGGGAGAGCCCGGTCGTTACTGAGGCAATCGGATTCGCGCGGTCGATAATATAGTTCACTTTGCTTATTATTTACGAAATGAATTTATTGATTTTTTATATAATAAAATTTAAATTCTATTAAAATGTTTACTTGAGATTAATGTGTAATTTCTAAAATTTCCAAAAAGTGTTTTTTTATTATGGAAAAAAATACTTATTTATCTAAACGTTTTCTCAAAAATTATGTTTTTCAACAATTTTTTCTGCTTTGTTTCGGATTGATTTCAATAATGTTTTCAATGCATGTAAGAGTAGACTATATAATGATGTTATAAATATTTTTTAATGTGCACAATCTTATGTAGTTTTGTTGTCCAACGCAGTCAAACACCACTCGCTCGTTACTTTTGCGGAAAAGGGGGTTGGAATATGGGTGATTGCCATGATATTATACATTATTTTAAAAAAATCATTCAAGCCATGTAAAAGAATAAGAACTCGTCTCTTACAATAACAAAAAAAAAGGTTCTAATTCTTCCTGCTTTTCCCACAAGTAGCGATCTAAATTGTTCGAAATGAGTTGATTTCGTGCACGGGGCCTTAACTGTAACACCAAAACCGATAAATTGTATACCAGAGCCGATTGGTCGCCAGTTTATGTCAGTGCACACTTTCTCAGAACGCGCGGAGATATAGAAGATTTTGATTAGTATATTTGCAGAACAAATTTATCGATATAGAAGATTTTGATTCGTATATAGAGTTTACAATCTCTCAAGATATTTTGCAATCTTACGTAGTTTGCAATTATCCGGTGACATATTCACGTTGAAATTTTAATGGTTTTCTTTCCGCGGCAGAACGATTAGCCATCAGTAGTAATATCGAAACATAAAGTTAAACTTAAAAAATCAAAATATTTTTGTTTTCAAATAATAAAAAAATAAAATCATAAACTCGAAAGCATGAGAAGCAATAGTAACTGACTAAACGTAGGTACTACTGGCAGAGCGGCGGCGCGCCGACAAAGTAAAAAGCGATTCATAAATGTTCAGAGCAAAATAAGCTCGCGCGCGTAGTAATACGGCATAACTTGCCTGCAAGCACGCAGCGAGTGAGGCCCCGCGCATCACGCGCGTCATCCTTTTATGTTGTACCTATCAGCTGGTTGATACGCGAAGGGCAACAACCGCGGCTGCTTTACGCGAAACTATCGCGATGTATAGCAATTGGTTCGAAGTCTCTTTCGAGTTTTGTTTATCATAATTGTTATTCTGCCATTTCTAGATTTAAAAATTGTTTTTCATAAATCGATTGTATTACCAAAAAAAAACTCATTTCGCTGCGGGAAAACAACAATTAAAATGAGAGCTTGTATAAGACACGCTCACCATTCCCCCTCATGGCGACGGGTATGTGCGAGGCGGGCGGCCTCTCCTGCGAGGCGCGGCGCCGGCGCAGCGAGCCCGAGCGACTCACGCCTGACACTAGGTTCTCAGTAGATGCTACATATATATAGTTACCGGTATCCGGGCAGCATGCGAGGTAACGGACAGATTAGTCAGGTTTGTGAAATGAAGGGCCAACAAGATACTACATACATTAGTTTAAAATACAAAGATATGCGGAACTGGGTCTAAAGTCTCGCAACCTCCATTGAAAAGGAAGGATCCTCTGACCGGATGGGTATTGTGTCTGGTGGGCAACTGCCCGATGATTGTTGTCGGAATGTCGTATATTATGTACAGATCGCGCGGCTGACTTTGCTTGCGCGATACAGGATATGTGTAAAGGCAGGTCTATGGTAGGATTATGTAGTTTGTATTGTATGTGCTGGGGTGCGTTTCCATCAGAGATGTGAGGAGATGCGTAGCGAGGGATTTTTTTGCGAAAATCTACATTATCGTGAACAAAGCCGCGGGACAAAAGATAGTAATTATATAATATTCGTAATGACTGACCTGATACGCTGGCAGACGGACTCCTAGGACTTGTGATAGCTCTCCGTTCTGAAACAAACAATTAAGTTGTTAATATTATCTATGCAAATCTTAGTAAGCGATTGTTCGATGCAATCATTGCAATCGACCACGTTTGCCGAGCTAGCGATACAACGCGGTCGCACTAAATGCGCCACGAGCTCAGCGGGTTCCGTACCCTAAGCCGAAAAAAACATGTTTCTTGTATGGTCCCCTTTTATTTTTAATTTTATTTCATTTTTATTATTTGTTGTTATAGCGGCAACAGAAATACATCATCTGTGAAAATTTCAACTGTCTAACTATCACGGTTCATGAGATACAGCCTGGTGACAGACGGACAGACAGACAGTCTTAGTAATAGGGTCCCGTTTTACCCTTTGGGTACGGAATCCTAAAAACGAAGAAAACACACCAGAAACACCGACTTCCTTTTGAACCTTGTAATGGTTTTTAAGGTGGAAGTTGGTTGTATTTTTTTGTAAAAAATAATAATAATGAAGAGTATGTAAATTTATGCAGTATTTTCACTCTCTTGTAAAGTTGCTATTTTTGACTTAGTGTATAGTGACTTTGAGTCAAAGTCAATTCATTTATTTCAACTAGACCATTAAAAGGCACTTTTGAACGTCAAATTTACAGATTAAAATTAAAATATAAGTGACTCTAGTTGTCCATTCGCAAAAGTAGATTCTTATGGAGAAGAACGGACAAAAAACTCCATAGTTACTCTTTTCAAATATAAGTTTTACAATATTTTGTATGCATAGGTACATTGATCAATTGATTATTTCCCGTCGATATGGGGATGTTACTTACCCGTGCCAACATGATGCAGACTGTCCACGCTTCCGATGTTCCTCTCTCGCTCTATCTGCTTCTGCGCAGCCGAGTCCAGCCGAGCGAATAGTTGTTCGGCGTCGTCGGGAAAGTGGCGCTTGTAGGCGCCGTATGCTCTGTTGAAGAAATGAATGTTTTGTGAAAATAAACTTGAATATAGAGTGCCCTGCTCACACATTTGTGTGCATAATAGGGAATTTGCATGAATACAATATTTATTATCTATACAGTTTATCTAAACATATACAAAAATATAATAATAACAGTGAAATTAGAATCAAAATTGATCGAAAAATAAACGAGATATAACTATTTTAGAAAAATATATCTGTCTCTCTCGCGGAGACGCCGTTTTCTATGGCAGCTGTACAGGCGACATAGTATTTGACGTCAGAGTTCGTATCGGACTTCTCTTTCTAATTGTCATCTTTGAAAAAGAGTTTATTTGCGACAAGCATGACGCTTTCCAAAAAAAATAAAAATAAAGTAAATTACAAAAGTTATGCTCGTGGCTAAATTATAACAGCCGCACGGGTCGATCTTTAAGGTTAAGCAACGCTTGCCGAGGTTGGTCTGTGGATGGGTGACCATCTTAACATACCGAGACTCCTCCGTGCCTCGGAAAGCACGTTAAGCCGTTGGTCCCGGCTGTCATTTGTAGATCTTTGGCAGTCGTTACGGATAGTCAGAAGCCAGATAATCTGACACCAGTCTTGCCAAGGAGTACCGTGTTATCCAGTTAATGGGTTGTGGAGGTCTGGTAGGCAGCCGCTCCACGTAAAATACTGGTATTCAGCTGAATCCGGTTTGACTGGAAGCCGACCCCAATATAATTGGGAAAACGCTAGGCAGATGATGATGACAAAAGTTATGCAAATTGGGAAGATATGCGTCACATTCGCGTAAAACGGCTATTGCTCAGCATAATGCTGGGACTCGTGTGCGAGACAGAGCCACAGCGCTGGTGTTCAGCGTAATGGCTAAAGGACGAGTTAGTGGATAACCTTACCTCCTGCCGTTAGTCCTGCAGACGCTGTCTGCGTCGACGCACGCTCTTCTTATGGCGTCCCTCACTGCGACCTGTTGCTTCTCTATCGTTTGCGCCGGCCATTTCTCAAGAATTAGCACCAGGACTTCACTGCGGACAAAGAAATATTACGGTTAATATTACATGTGCGAGCCAAGTGCGAGTCGGACTCGCGCACGTACCATTATCTATAAAAACGGCAAATGAAACACGTTTGTTGTATGGGAGCCCCCTTAAATATTTATTTTATTCTGTTTTCTAGTATTTGTTGTAAATAAAAATACAATCAAAAGAAATACATCATCTGTGAAAATTTCAACTGTTTAACTATCACAGTTCATGAGATACAGCCTGATGACAGACGGACAGCGGAGTCTTAGTAATAGGGTCCCGTTTTACCCATTGGGTACGGAATCCTAAAAAGCAATAGTTTGGCAGATGATAAAACCAATGGTAAAGGAAAATATCTTGATATTAACCTGAGTGTGGAGCGGATCTCTTTGGACTTGTTCGTGGTCAAGTTGGTCATGATGACGGGCAGCAGGCGCGGAGATTGGACGTACAATACTATGTAGCGCACACATATCGTGCCGGCTGACGATACCACCTGCGTAAAAGAGAAAATACTATTAATAGTGGCGCCCGATTTATTCGTCTAGTAATGGGGCAAGCTGAAATTTATGAATGCTCGAAAATTCTATTCAGAATTTTTGAGCATTCAAAGCATTCATAAATTTCAAAGGAATTTCCTGCCGGAGTCTCTGTTTCCTGAAAGCTACAACCTGGCTTTTTATAACGCAAGAGTGTATAGGTTATTTATTGGCAGGCGTACTCCATCGTCGACCACATCATCACTTACTATCAATTAAAATAGCGATCGAACAAAAGCCAATCAATAATAATAATAATAAATTCATATATTCAGGTAATTTACACCCATTGCACAGTAACATTAAAATTAGAGTGAACAGGCTTCTTCTGGGTAAGCTCGCTCCATCGTCGACTTTGTCTCTGTCATCTATGACCTAGACTAGAATCAAGAGCAAACTCACCTCAAATAAAAAAACCTCAAGTTTAATTCGGACAACACAACAGAAATAATAAAATAAAAATAAGTTTGACACAAATACATTACTTACATTAAAATTCCCCAAAAAAATTAAAACCAATAAATTAAATTTTTATCCACAACTAAATAAATTCAATTTTAAAATATTAATAAATTAAATTTATTAATATTACTTTTTTTTATTATTAAATTATGAAAGTGTATTTTACCTTGGCGGCATTTTGTATGAGATTGATAAGCTCCTGCAGGATGTACAGACTGAACTGGTCGATCTTGTTGCGAAGCACCTTCGACATATGCGCTATCGTGATGCACGCTTCTCGGACCACCTGCAAAATGGACAGTTTAGTTAAGAAACATGGATTTTTACTACTTGTAGCTTCAACGATCCTCCTTTTAATAATAATACTATCTTGGGAAAACTCACACACGGTCATCCGATCCCAAACTAGGCAGAGCCTGTGCTATGGCAAACAGACAACTGATAAACATACTTATATATATTTCTAAATACATACATATTATAGACAAATTACACCCAGACACAGAACAAATGATCATGCTCATCCCACAATTTGGATCGAAAAATGTTTGAGATACTCAGTGGCAGAAGAAAATAAGTTTATGATCTATCTATACTAATATAATGAAGCTGAAGCGTTTGTTTGTTTGAACGCGCTAATCTCTAGAACTGTCAGTCGGATTTGGAAAATTTCGACTGACAGTTCATATGATAGCCACATTCATGAGGAAGGCTTTATAGGCTATACAGGAACGGGAAATTCTTATGGAGATGAGAAAAAACGGGATAAGCGCGTACGAAGTCGCGGGCAACAGCTAGTACTAATATAATAAAGCTGAAGAGTTTGTTTGAACGCACTAATCTCTAGAACTGTCAGTCGGATTTGGAAAGTTATTTTTGTATATGATAGCCACATTCATGAAGAACGCTATAGGCTATACGGGAACGGGAAAAAACGGGATATGCGCGTACGAATTCGCGGGCAAAAGCTTGTGGTGCATACAATTAAAAATACAACGAAATGTAATTAAAAAAAATATCCTTTACATCCGCACAAAACGAACATCGTTTAGCATCTTACTGGGCCTCGAGTGTGAGACAGCCTGGTTTGGAGTGGAGTTTCATTTATTTAGCAAAAACATTAGCTTAGGTAACATCAGTGAGTTGTGAAATTGTTCGAAAGAGTCACCGCAACCCTGGAACAGGGTTGGTCCCAGAGTAAAAGTTGTTCATAATTATGAGTACAATGACCCCTTAAGAGAAGGCCTTGTCCCTCCCTTGCGCGGCCCGCCTCTTTCTTCGCTAGCATTACTGCTTCGCAGAAGGAGGTGCCTGCTCCCCAAGCCTCCTCGCTCCGGACGCGAGAGGTCGCCGGCGCCGATCGCCTCGACGAGGACACGGCGGTGCTCCGCCCAAGCAGGGCAGACCTCCACCGTGTCCTCCGGGAGTTTGGTTGGCTACTGACCTGACTCCTGAGATCCTTGATGACGACGAGGAAGGGCACGGAGAGCTCCTTGAGATGCGCCGCGAACTCCGCCGGGTACTGTTGGTGCGCGTTAGCCGTCAGCAGGGAGCGGATCTTCTTTAGCTGTGAAAATATTTAAATTTAGCTAAAATTGTACATTGTAGAGCCTTTTTTCTGCAGTGTTACAATTTGAACGTTGCAAAGCAGAAAAAAATACTGTTCTAGGTGACAGTAGGGCAAATAAAAAGTTAAATTAATACAAAAAGAAAAATAATCGAAGTCAAGAAATAGACTCCCCGCGTTTCGGAAAACTTGATGGAAATTCTGCCAGGGCAATATTTGAATTAGTTTTATTTTTGTTTTAGTTGTATGTAATTAATTTGCTGTGAGGAGATAAGTTTACTAATAACAATATGAATGTGTTTGATATAAATAAAAATAATAAATGCCAGAAAATGTCTATCCTTTGTCAGTCTTGCCAAGGGATACCGTATTACCTAGGTATTAGGTTATAGAAGTTTGACAGGCATACGCGCCACGTAAAATACTGGTATTCAGCTGGATCTGGCTAGATTGGAAGGCTGACTTAGAAAACCAAACTGAAAAATGGGCTTTTTAATCATTTGGAAACCTTCATGTATGTCCTGCACCCTGGGGTAGGCGCAAGGGTCTGTCAAGACTCTTACTGACTAAAAACCACACGTTGTTCCACAGCGACCTTTGGCCGGAGCGCTGGAGTGCTTGCGCATTTTATCATGGTCCCCCGGCCACCTGAAAATTTTACAGGTTGATGACTCACAGCATCCACTCTCTTCTCCCAGTCAGCGCTGCGGTCCCCCAACAAGGCCGCCGCATGCCTGCACAGGTCGTCTAGCCCTCTAGGCCCGTACACAGCGGCAGGGGCTGAAGATAGGAAGGCGGCTTCGAAGGCTTCGGAAGACACAGCGCCTGCTTCGCCAGTGGCTGATGTGCTGATTCCGCTTGATACTGTGGACAGTTGGAGAAGGATTAAGGGAGCTGCTTTTGAATGTTTGCTAAGGAATCTTGGATAGGAGACTCCTTAGCAAACATTCAAAACTATTCTAGACATATCCGGCCGTGGTCCGCCCGGAGCTCAAAAAATATCGGTGCGTACATTATACATGAACTCGTTTAAACATGTCCGTATCGGGGCCGTGTCAGGGGGGGGGCTACTCTCTAAGCCCGAAGTCCGTTGTTTCGGGCTTAGTTGCAGGCGTATTCTACTCAAATGCATAAAATCAAGATGCGTAAAACAGTATTCCAAATGCTGAGTTGACAATTTATCGACAATTTACAATCTCTCAAGTTATTTTATAATCTTACTGAGCTTTAAAAAGAAAGACGGTGAAGACATGAGATAATATTACATTTAAAAACGAGAAAAGTCCCTTAGAAACTGCATACTGTAAATATGATTGAAAAAACAATGACAATTTAGTAGTAGGGTAAAAGCCGGATAGTTGCCACACTTTTTATAAAAATATATAATTATTATATATTTAGTTAGTTGTCACTATTCATAAAACGGGTAGGTACTTTGGTTTATTATCTTCAAATTTGTGAAAGTAAAGAACATTATTTTTGATATTTCCAGAATATTGGCGATTTTTGTCGACCTCTAAATTTTGTGACATCTATCCCATATGGGGGTTAGTTGCCTAATCCATGTAAATTACGTTTAGGATAGGTGCCCCGCCGATTGAAGATTTTTATCGCGCAAAAACTTTGATCGCACCTTGCCTTCCCATGCAATCGCACAGACACATGCAACACGGTCTACTTAGTTGTCGTTGTAAAGTCTGTCGATTGATAAATAAAATAACATGTGATTCATCCGCGAAGCTGGAGTAATTAAAATCGAGGCAACTATACCCCTTTTTTTTTTTTTTTTTTCTAAGGATGGGAAATCATCAAATGACATCTTCCGCTCTGTGTGGAGCGGAAGGGCGTGTCAGACTCTTACTGACTAAAACCCATCCGTGTTCCTTCTAAAGCCCTTTGCGTTCCAGGGCCGCGGTGACTCTTTCGAACAAATTCCGCAACCAGGCAACTATACCCTTGGGGCAACTATCCTGGTTTTACCCTATACATGCTCAGAAAATTAACATGAATGAAAGAACTTACCACTGCCGGCGCTAGTTAATTTCGTTGGCGGTGGCGGTTTCCTATTGGCCGACGGTAAACTATACAGCCCGGGAACCGTCCGCTTTGGAGCTTCGCAGGCTGTGGTGATGGTGATGGTGTTATTGGTGACATTGGGTTATTCGGCAGGCCGGTTATTTCCCAGAACATGGTGAGAGAAAGAGTGGGTGTTAATTATGTGATTAGTTCATTGATTTATTTGATTTGTGTTTGATAAGCAGATAACGGAATAGGTAGACTATATTTACTTAATGTTCGTGGAAGTAGGTAACATAGAGTTGATCATACCTCCTCTAAAATCCCGGAATCATGACAATTAAAACCCGGGATTATAAAAACATGAACTGGACTTTGTGTATAGTCACAAATTATTGATTTGAAGAATCAGAAGAAAAGAGTTGTGTGAAAACAAAGCTATTTAATTTATCAATTTTAGTAGGTACAGGACCCTAAAAACATAATAAGATTCTTCAATATAATAATTTTGTTCAAATGTATTCAAAGCGCAATAAGTCATATGCAATTTCTTAAATCGCGGGATACAATCGTCATGTTTATGATTCCGGGATTTTACATGAGGTATTCTCAACTCTATGTTACTTACTTCCACGAACATTAGGTTAATATAGTCTACCTATTCCGATCTTTGTTGATAAGGGGTGTAAAATAAAGTATATAGGTAATAAATAAATATTTTTAGATTATTGTGTGATCTAAGAAGAGAGTTAGATATATAATGTGTGATTTTTTGTGACAAATGTAATTTAGTTTATAATTTTTTTAGATATTATAAATGTAGTTTCATGCTGTCTCAAAGAAATGACTTATTTTAGAGCTGTGTGTCGGAATTGTTTGAAGGAATTTTATCTCAATCAATGTACACGCGTAAATTTGAATGGTTGTTTTCCCGCGGCAGAACGATTAGCCATCAGTAGTACTATCGAATCATAAAGGGTAACTTATAAAAAAAATGTTTTTGTTTCTAATGATTTAAAAAAAATATTCAAAAACTCGAATGCGTGAGAATAATAGCAACTCACTAGACTGGCAGTGTGGCAGCGCGCTGACAAACTGAAAAGCTATTCATAAATGTTCACAGCAAAATAAGCTCTCGCGCGTAGTAATACGGCATTAACTTGCCTGCAAGCACGCGGCGAGTGAGGCCTCGCGCATCGCGGACGGCATCCTTTTATGTTATACTTATCAGCTGGTTGAAACGCGAAGGGCAACGACCAACCGAAACTATCGCGATGTATAACTATTGGTTCGAAGTCGCTTTCGAGTTCTGTTTATCACAATTGTTATTCAGCGATTTCTTGATTTTAATTTTATTATTTTTCATAAATCGATTGTATTGCCACGACAAACTCATTTCGCTGCGGGAAAACAACCATTAAAATTTCAGCTTATGTATTAATAATATAAATGATGGCCTTTGCCCAGCAGTGGGACACAATAGGCTAAGGAAAAAAAAAATAATAATAATGGTGTTGATACGACCATCCTGTGATTGTATTGGGGGATGTGTTCACCTCTATGTAGTGTAGATGATTATCCTTTTTCAAATCAATTTATTAAAAGTAACTGTATAGAAAACCCATGTTTTTATGTTGATAGCCCTCTCTTGACGCTGTTGGAACAAGGCTAGCCAGGTTATGAGAGTTTAATTAAAATCAGTTAATCTCCAAGAATATGGGCTCACGAGTGTGTGTGTAATTTCGTGAGGAGTGAAGGCTTTTAACCTTTTCAACGCCATTGTCACGTATACATGACAAGCAAGCGTGTGCCCTGTACGCCAAACGTCACGAATATGTGACAAAAAGTACGGCGAATTTGTGGCTCGTCGTCGGGGGCACACCGATGCGTTTATGGTCTGGCAGGAAAGGTTCCAGAGCTCGTGCACTGACCTGGCGTGGAGGCGCCGGAGCTGTCTCCGTCGCGCGAGCGTGCGGACGTGGGGATGGTGAGGCTGCGCTTCACCGAGCGACTCACGAAGTCCGGCTCGTCCGCTCCCGACGTGGCTGTGGGCAGATGTTATGCTTATTGTCATAATAATAATAATCATATGTACTGGGGTCGGTCTATAATCACTGATAGGTCAGTCGGATTTGGAAAATTCTTTTTGTATATGATAGCCACATTCATGAGGAATGCTATATAGGCTATACGGGTATGGGAAATTCTTACGGGAACAGAAAATAAAACGGAATATGCGTGTGTGCGCTAAATAAATTTGGGTAAGGAAAACAGAATGAAGATGAATCCCTCACCAGTAGGCAACATGAGTCCCGCTTCCCGTGCCTCGTCGAACTTCTGCTCGAGTAGCGCGAACTTCTGCGCGGGCAGCAACTCTTTCTTCTTCAAATCCTGTCTTAATCTTTCACCTGGAAATACAAGAAAATATGGTCGTTAGGCTCATCATCATATCAGCCGAAAGACGTCCACAGCTGGACATAGGCATCCCCCAAGGGGGGTTGCTATTATCATACAGGCTGAACAAAAACACTTTTTATCAAATTGTCCACTGCGTTACTCGACAACCAACGAGTCAGACTCACCAACATGTCTGTACACGTCGACCAGCAGTTGCATGGCGGCATCTCTGACACCACTGCTGGGGTCTCCCACCAGCGCCGCGAGGTTGGGTACGGCGGCGCGCAGTTGTAGCTCTGTGGCACCGTGACTGGAAATGAGAAAAAGGGTTGTTAATAAATGCCTGACTTAATTATGTAAGTTGCCAGAAGTGTCCACTTCATTACAAGAAGTGTCTACTTCGTTACCACAACTGTCCACTTCGTTACAAGAAGGTCAACTTTGTTACAAGTGTACACTTCGTTGCAAGAAGTGTCCATTTGGTTACAAGAAGTGTCCACTTGGTTACAAGAAGTGTCCACTTCGTTACAAGAAGTGTCAACTTCGTTACCTATACTGTCCATTTCGTTACCATGTTACGGCCTGACACATTTTAAGTTTGATTAGTTACTCACTGCTCCAACAGCGCCTGTATACACCTCAGCGCCTCCTCCCTGGCATGAGGCGCCTTGTGCTGCAAGGCGGGCGCCAGTCGCGCGAGCAAGGCGCGCGCAAGTGTCGACTTCGTTACCAATACTGTCCATTTCGTTACCATGTTACGGCCTGACACATTTTAGTTTAGATTAGTTACTCACTGCTCCAACAGCGCCTGTATACACCTCAGCGCCTCCTCCCTGGCATGAGGCGCCTTGTGCTGCAAGGCGGGCGCCAGTCGCGCGAGCAAGGCGCGCGCAAGTGTCGACTTCGTTACCAATACTGTCCATTTCGTTACCATGTTACGGCCTGACACATTTTAGTTTAGATTAGTTACTCACTGCTCCAACAGCGCCTGTATACACCTCAGCGCCTCCTCCCTGGCATGAGGCGCCTTGTGCTGCAAGGCGGGCGCCAGTCGCGCGAGCAAGGCGCGCGCAAGTGTCGACTTCGTTACCAATACTGTCCATTTCGTTACCATGTTACGGCCTGACACATTTTAGTTTAGATTAGTTACTCACTGCTCCAACAGCGCCTGTATACACCTCAGCGCCTCCTCCCTGGCATGAGGCGCCTTGTGCTGCAAGGCGGGCGCCAGTCGCGCGAGCAAGGCGCGCGCAAGTGTCGACTTCGTTACCAATACTGTCCATTTCGTTACCATGTTACGGCCTGACACATTTTAGTTTAGATTAGTTACTCACTGCTCCAACAGCGCCTGTATACACCTCAGCGCCTCCTCCCTGGCATGAGGCGCCTTGTGCTGCAAGGCGGGCGCCAGTCGCGCGAGCAAGGCGCGCGCAAGTGTCGACTTCGTTACCAATACTGTCCATTTCGTTACCATGTTACGGCCTGACACATTTTAGTTTAGATTAGTTACTCACTGCTCCAACAGCGCCTGTATACACCTCAGCGCCTCCTCCCTGGCATGAGGCGCCTTGTGCTGCAAGGCGGGCGCCAGTCGCGCGAGCAAGGCGCGCGCAAGTGTCGACTTCGTTACCAATACTGTCCATTTCGTTACCATGTTACGGCCTGACACATTTTAGTTTAGATTAGTTACTCACTGCTCCAACAGCGCCTGTATACACCTCAGCGCCTCCTCCCTGGCATGAGGCGCCTTGTGCTGCAAGGCGGGCGCCAGTCGCGCGAGCAAGGCGCGCGCAAGTGTCGACTTCGTTACCAATACTGTCCATTTCGTTACCATGTTACGGCCTGACACATTTTAGTTTAGATTAGTTACTCACTGCTCCAACAGCGCCTGTATACACCTCAGCGCCTCCTCCCTGGCATGAGGCGCCTTGTGCTGCAAGGCGGGCGCCAGTCGCGCGAGCAAGGCGCGCGCAAGTGTCGACTTCGTTACCAATACTGTCCATTTCGTTACCATGTTACGGCCTGACACATTTTAGTTTAGATTAGTTACTCACTGCTCCAACAGCGCCTGTATACACCTCAGCGCCTCCTCCCTGGCATGAGGCGCCTTGTGCTGCAAGGCGGGCGCCAGTCGCGCGAGCAAGGCGCGCGCAAGTGTCGACTTCGTTACCAATACTGTCCATTTCGTTACCATGTTACGGCCTGACACATTTTAGTTTAGATTAGTTACTCACTGCTCCAACAGCGCCTGTATACACCTCAGCGCCTCCTCCCTGGCATGAGGCGCCTTGTGCTGCAAGGCGGGCGCCAGTCGCGCGAGCAAGGCGCGCGCAAGTGTCGACTTCGTTACCAATACTGTCCATTTCGTTACCATGTTACGGCCTGACACATTTTAGTTTAGATTAGTTACTCACTGCTCCAACAGCGCCTGTATACACCTCAGCGCCTCCTCCCTGGCATGAGGCGCCTTGTGCTGCAAGGCGGGCGCCAGTCGCGCGAGCAAGGCGCGCGCAAGTGTCGACTTCGTTACCAATACTGTCCATTTCGTTACCATGTTACGGCCTGACACATTTTAGTTTAGATTAGTTACTCACTGCTCCAACAGCGCCTGTATACACCTCAGCGCCTCCTCCCTGGCATGAGGCGCCTTGTGCTGCAAGGCGGGCGCCAGTCGCGCGAGCAAGGCGCGCGCAAGTGTCGACTTCGTTACCAATACTGTCCATTTCGTTACCATGTTACGGCCTGACACATTTTAGTTTAGATTAGTTACTCACTGCTCCAACAGCGCCTGTATACACCTCAGCGCCTCCTCCCTGGCATGAGGCGCCTTGTGCTGCAAGGCGGGCGCCAGTCGCGCGAGCAAGGCGCGCGCAAGTGTCGACTTCGTTACCAATACTGTCCATTTCGTTACCATGTTACGGCCTGACACATTTTAGTTTAGATTAGTTACTCACTGCTCCAACAGCGCCTGTATACACCTCAGCGCCTCCTCCCTGGCATGAGGCGCCTTGTGCTGCAAGGCGGGCGCCAGTCGCGCGAGCAAGGCGCGCGCAAGTGTCGACTTCGTTACCAATACTGTCCATTTCGTTACCATGTTACGGCCTGACACATTTTAGTTTAGATTAGTTACTCACTGCTCCAACAGCGCCTGTATACACCTCAGCGCCTCCTCCCTGGCATGAGGCGCCTTGTGCTGCAAGGCGGGCGCCAGTCGCGCGAGCAAGGCGCGCGCAAGTGTCGACTTCGTTACCAATACTGTCCATTTCGTTACCATGTTACGGCCTGACACATTTTAGTTTAGATTAGTTACTCACTGCTCCAACAGCGCCTGTATACACCTCAGCGCCTCCTCCCTGGCATGAGGCGCCTTGTGCTGCAAGGCGGGCGCCAGTCGCGCGAGCAAGGCGCGCGCGTGGACGGCGCGCGAGGCCGCTAGCGACGCCACGCAGGTGCGCGCAGTGTGCCGGACCGCTTCCTTTGTGTCCGCTAGGCTGGAATACGAAGGTTCAAATTAGTTTTTTTTTACATAACCCATAGAGATGGCGAGACAACCTGGACAGATAAAAAAAAAGCATACAATTGAATTGAGAACCTCCTCCTTTTTTGAAGTCAGTTAAAAAGGACAGGGCTCATGAAAATCATGTCTGTTGTATGGGAGTCCCTTTAAATATTTATTTTTTTCTTTTTTTTAGTATTTGTCGTTTTAACGGCAACAGAAATACATCATCTGTGAAAATTTCAACTGTCTAACTATCACAGTTCATGAGATACAGTCTGGTGACAGACGGACAGCGAAGTCTTAGTAATAGGGTCCCATTTTACCCTTTGGGTACGGAACCCTAAAAAACGCTCTCTAAGATATTAAAAACATATTTTATTGCCCATACAACATACATCATTCCATCATCAGTGTCAAGCTGTTCAGTTTCGCTCGAGTTCATCGTAATGGAGCATTGTCTCGTGACGTCACTTCCGACTTACATCTCAAGATGCGCCGAGGACATGTCGTTTATAATAGCGGCGTGTTGTTTACGGTTCGATGGAGGGTATGCAGAGCGGGAAGGTCAGCAGATAGCTTGCGACTCATTTACTTATTTTATTAAAAAAGTTACTTATTTATTTATTATAATCAGAGATCGGAATAGGTACACTATATTTAACTAATGTTCGTGGAAGTATGTAACATAGAGTTGATAATACCTCCTGTAAAATCCCGGGAACATAAACATAGCGATTGTATCCCGGGATTTACGAAATTGCAAATTACTTATTGCGCTTTGAATACATTTGAACAAAATTATTATGTTACAAGCTGTGCCCGCGGCTTCGCTCCCTTCACCAACAACCGTCAACCGTTACCTACCCTACTCACCTACCCTACTCTATAGTAGGCGCCAGATAATCGTGGAATAACGGTCATTGACCCACCTACAATTATTGACATTTTTAATTTGAAAAACGGAATTAATGACACAAAGCTGTCCCGAATCATCATCTCTCGTGATCCTTAACATTGTCTAATAATGAAAAACGATTCATATTTAATTGTTCAGGTACCTATGAACAGTTATTAGGGAAAGGTCAATATACTTTATTCCACATTTATCTGGCGCCTACTATACCTACCCCACTACCTTTTTTTCTGTTTTAAAACCTTCCCTGTAATCTGGTGACCAAAACCGTTCTCGAGTTTTAGCGAGACTAACGAACAGCAATTGATTTTTATATATCGACGGTGAAGTGCCAATACCTCCCAACTGACCTTTTTTTGAGGGATTAATTTTTTACAGCTATTAATTTACTGGCGCTTTTCCCATGTATTATGTGAAATCTTCGAAGTGTATTTTTAGTTGCAACTGCATTAAATGGTTATTAACGAATTAAATATACTAATTAATTTTCAACTTCTCAAGAATATTTTTTTTCTTTGACTTTGTGTAAATCATTGAATTCAGCAGTTAGGAGGTACTTCGCCGTCGATATATAGATTATTTGGAAGTCGGTTGTATTTTTTATAAAAGTTTTTTATTTTTCACTTTCTAACGCTAACAACAACCACCACTGGAAAGTCCCAGGAAAGCAAAACACACAATTTCGTTTACTTGGATGATTTATTTTCTATTTCCTCCAGCTATTTTGATTTAAAAACCAAACGATTAAACTGATGTTATGAAATTTCTATGGGACCAATCAGAAAGTATATTATTATATACTTTCACATAGTAAAATAATTTATCAAATTGACGGAATTATGAGGTATAACAAACATTTAAAAAAAATATCCGAGTTAATGATAATAATAATAATAATATTAATAATGGCAACTCTCGTTAGCAACACAAGTCGTTTTTTCACTCACGAAGATTTAAATTGGAAATAACACTTTTTTAACCTGATTTTTGAGCAATTTTCTCACACAAAGCCTCCAGAAAGAAAGAAATTCAATTAAAAAGACTCTTCAGAACCCATAAAGCGGAAAAAAAAAATGAACGAAAAGGAAGAAAAACTCACTACCCGGACAGATGACGTATGTCACTTC
>NDFZ01003783.1:10315-20888 GCA_002192655.3 Mamestra configurata
AAAGGCCTGCTACACGGTCGGAACCAACCACCGACAGAGGTCACCTTGGTTGAGTTTGCATAAAAATTGACCGTGTAGACGTCGGTTTACCCAACGACCTTGCAACGACCTTGGTCGTGAGCGCATCCCTCACTACCAAGGACTAATAGAGGGCATTGAGTCGGATCTCGACCGTGTGGACGCCTGTTGGCGGTTGGGTTTGTCAGTTGGGGCTTGGCATTCGACCGCTTGACAGCACCTTGACACGTCAAGTTCAAAATGGAACGCGGAGAGCGGGAAATTTTGACGGAATTTGTAGATTTATACTGCAATCTTCCATGTTTATGGGATATAGGGTCCGAATTATATAAAGACCGAAACCAAAAGACCCAAGCTTGATGTCTTTCTGATGTTTTGAAAGATATGGTGCCATATTTCAAGACGTAGCGTAGTAATCTGTTGCGTTCGCAGTTACTTTACTCTGTGGTTCGCAGTATACACTGACAAGTTGTGTCAACCACATGATCGTGTAGAACAAAATAAAATTTGGTTGACCCAACCAAGGTGACCTCAGTCGGTGGTTGGTTCCGACCGAGTAGCAAGCCTATAAAAGGCATTGACCTTGAACTAAGTGAAGAAGAACTTATTAATATTTTAGAAGCGAATGTCGAAGTGTAGTGAAGGAAAATGGATCAATTGTGAATCCGTAAGAGTTAACTTTAAAGGTAATGTGCTACCACAATATATTTGATAGTTGGCAAAAATTTTGTGATTCTAAAGACGAAGCTACGTCGACACAGGAAATGTGGCGCCGTATGAAGTGGATGAAAGGTTTAAAACAACAAAGATGGTGCCCTCCCATTGACAAACAAGATGATCTTCTACGTTCTCTGACTTCAGACTATGTGCCTAATTTGATTCCATGCTTTAAGTCTCGAAATGAAATTTTAGAATCCGAATTTACACATCAAAAACTAGAAAATTGTGAAATAATTTGAATTTATTTCGCCATTGGTGAGGAACAATACCCCATACCCAAAACTGCAATGCAATGTGAATAGTGAGATTAAATTAAGGCCTATTTTGAACATTTGTAAGCGGTTAGAATGTAGAACAGGAACTGTTTACTACCCGGAGAGTGCAATGCTAGTTTGACTCCGATACGTCGCACATGGTCAAAACGTGCCCTACGTAGAACCCCCTTGCAGAACTTGGAGGCAGAACTAAAGGCTCTTTTTATCGCGCGAACCGTACGTGCTCTAGACGTCCGACAGGGTTGTTATCTTTGTCTCGGTTAGGAAACACAGGTGCGGCTTCTCGGTCTCTAGGTGATGATGGGCCGGATTGAGATTGGAGTGCAAACCCTTGATGTTAGTGAGGTGCACTTTTAGTGGGAGAAAATGCATCCGTTGTTTTACCTTATTCTTCTTTGCTTTGGCCATGTGTTAAGAGTAGTTGAAGATAAAAGTCGAACTGTCGAGGCGCTGCTCAGTGAACCAAGTGGAACACCAGAGCTAATCCAACCTATGGAGAACTCATTTGGAGACAGCCCCGGATATGACCACCGGGTCCTCCCATCCGGAGCATACCGGGATTTTTTGCCAGTTGGCTTTGGCACCGTGCTTCGGATCCCGCTACCCTCAAATATGAGTTACCTGGCAAGTCTTGCCCAGTGACCAAGACCAGTTCTGAACAGCGCAACTGAAAACTTCCATCTACCCCAAAGGCACTGGCACACCCGCACACCGACGGAACACAGCAAGTGCTTGGCACCGGACTCCGGTCGGATGGTGGTCGCGAGCCAGGCGGCTCCTTGCGGAGCTTACCACCGATTAAATGGGATCGTTCAGCCGTACCACAGGCAAGCCTGTGGTGTCGTTGCCCGGGGTGGACCGCTAGGTGGTAGATCTCAAACCACCCCAAAACATCAGAATCGTCATTACAATCAGGTGCGTCGGGCGCGTATAGTACTACAGCGCGTGTTACCTGCGTGACGTCATCAGCTACGGCCTGGTGCACGCCGTCGCGGCGAGCGTCAGGCGCGGCCAGGCGGCGCAGCTTGTTGAGCTCGTCTAGCACGATGGTCTGCACGTCTTCCCAGTACGCCTGGTTCGCGTTGTTCTCTAGCTCTTTATAAACCTGGAAAAAATATCACTATGTAGCGACATCCGTATTTTTTTATCTATACAACAAAACTTCCGTTACGTTCCGTTCTCTTCCGAGTGACTGACAGACAACGCACAGCCAAAACTACTGATCGTAGAAAGCTGATATTTGGCATGTAGGTTCCCTGGGGAGTGTAGGGGAGCACTTAGAGACAATTTCCCGAATTTCCCGGGAACGAAAAAAAACGGAATAAGCGCGCACGAAATCGCAGGCAAAAGCTAGTTTAAAATTATCAGCGAACAGAATTATGTATGTTTACGAAGTAAAATTTTCATTTTTGACATTGTCTACGTCTGAATAATTTCACGAGCAAAAATACTTCAAGTAAAAAGCAAAAAAAGCCTGCACGAAATGTAGCTGCAACTTTTTACTTAAAGCATTTTTGCTCGTTAAATTATTGAGACGTGATTACGTGAATGTCAAAAATGAAAACAATTATTTGTAAAGAAATTATTAAGATGTCCGTCACCCACAGCTGATTTTTGAAGGAACTAAATACTGGTTTGATCAGAATGAAGTAATTCGTTGTAGTTTTGTAGTACAGGCAGGGTCTCATAAATAAATCTGAAATCTCGTCATTATGACGCGTCATACTGGCGAGACCAGTGTTACCATGAACTTTTGTTTATGCCGTGTGAGTGTGAGGTATAAAATTTCAGAACAAGTACAAAATCATACTAAATATACGTGGTAAAATCTTTCAATTGCAAGAGTTACTCCCGCCAAATTGACATTTATCACTAACGCCACTGTCACGTATAGGTGACAAGCAAGCGCGTGCCCTGCACGCCAAACGTCACAACTACGTGACAAAAAGTACGGTAAATTTGTGGCTTGGCGTCGGGGGCACGCCGATGCGTTTATGCTCTGGCGTTCAAAAGGTTAAACAGTGCACATGGTCTCATGTAGATATCTCGTTTGTTACAGCCACCCTGACGCTCACAAATTTATTAGGCACTAGCTGTGCCCGTGCCTTCGCTTCCGTCACCTCCCGTCAACCGTTACCTACCCTATCTACCTACCCTACCTGCATACATACATACCTACCTACCTTACCCTACCTATCTATTTTTTGTTTTTAAACCTTCCCTGTAATCTGGCTAATAAAACAAAAAAAGATTAACCAAATCGGTTAAGCCGTTTTCAAGTTATAGCGTGACCAGGAGAAATAGGGGTTCATTTTTAGGGTTCCGTACCCAAAGGGTAAGAACGGGACCCTATTACTAAGACTCCACTGTTCGTCTGTCTGCCTGTCACCAGGCTGTATCTCATGAACCGTGATAGCTGGACAGTTGGAATTTTCACAGATGATGTATTTCTGTTGCCGCTATAACGAAATATAATAATAATTAAATAAAATTTAAAATAAAAGGGCCGTAAAAAACATGTTTTTTCCAGCTTATGGTACGGAACCCTTCGTGTGCCAGTCCAACTTGCACTTAACCAGTTTTTTTATGTATATAATTAACACACTTAAAATCAATTCAAATTATTTATTCGTAAAACATGGGTACAATATAATAAGATCTAATTCACTTGGCATAATCTTCTTTAAAAGAATATATTTCAGGCATAAAAAATATATTATGTCTGAATTCACAATGGCATACTTTTAAGATGGCAGAATTTTATTTGGCATAATTACCTTTGGCAAAGTTAAAATTCCGAATAATTTCGTTTAGCATAACTTTTATTTTGAGCGACGATTATTTGGTACAATTTCACTTGGCATACTATGAAGATGGCAGAATTTCATTTGGAATAATTTTATTAGGCATATTTCCATTTCTATAAAATAGCATTTCTAACATTAAATTAAATTTTAACATTGTCTTAAAAAGCATGCAAGCGAGCATACTGCATGCTTGCTGTATGCTTGTTTGAATCTTTAAATAATTATGGATAATAATACAACGTACAACCCTAATCTCTTCAAAATTAGAGTGAACAGGCTTCTTCTAGGTAAGCTCGCTCGACTTTGTCTCTGTCATCTACGAACTAGACTAGAGTCAAGAGCAAACCCACCTCAAATAAAAAAAGGATATGAAATGTATGCCAAAAGATGACTCTAACTGTTAACAGTCTAAGATATTGTAGCGGCATCAATGCCGCCACTTGAAAAACAAAGAAGCGAAATTTGTACGGCAACAAAAAGAACCGCAGCTCCATCTACGACAAGCGCAAGCAAAGTTCTCCGTGCGGTTTGAACATACACAACAGTCCGAATATCAAATATCGGGCAGTTGCCCACCAGACACAACAACCGTCTGGTCGGAGGATCCTTCCATTTTCAGTGGAGGTGTGCGGGACTTTACTCTCTGTACTTTTATAGGTTTATTTGAAATAAATGCTTTGACTTTGACTTACAAGGTAGGAAGTATCCTCAGTTTTCACTCTGCTACTGCTAGCCAGTAGTGGAGTCGGTAAATGGTTTATTTGAAATAAATGCTTTGACTTTGACTTACAAGGTAGGAAGTATCCTCAGTTTTCATTCTGCTACTGCTAGCCAGTAGTGGAGTCGGTAAATGGTTTATTTGAAATAAATGCTTTGACTTTGACTTACAAGGTAGGAAGTAGCCTCCGTTTTCATTCTGCTACTGCTAGTCAGTAGTGGAGTCGGTAAGCCACGTACCTTGATATCCTCGAGCAGGTCCTCGAGGTCCTGGCTCTGCAGCCCGTTGAGGTAGGTGTAGGGCTCGTGCATCTCCAGCGCGTCCACGCACTCCTCCGAGCTCACATACCACGCCAGCAGGTCGATGGGCTTGGCTACAAGAGAATGGTAATGGTTTTATTAGTTTCATATAATGTACAATTAAACCAGAAAAAGTTTGCGCTCCGGTAATCGTCGTGTTTCCGAATTAGCACTAAGGCAAGGCTGTTAAGTTTCGTCCTGCCAACTTTTGTCATAGTGCAGTATTATTGCATGTTTGTTTGAAGTTTTGTTGTGTTGAAACTTTTGAGTGATATTTTACAAAATGTGAGTCACATTTTGTAAAATATCAGCAAGTCTGTCCAAGTGACATTCTCACTAAGACAAGGAACTGTCCACCTGTGAACCTTGATGACCATATCTTACATAGTGATCATATAAAATATTTGGGTATTCATCTAGATCGGAGACTGACCTGGAAGCAGCACATAAAAACGAAAAGAGAAGAAATAAACATTTTTTATAGAAACCTTCATACCGCGTTCGATTTTCGCTGAGAGCAGATGTGTTGAATGCGATCGCGCGCGTACCACAGTGTTAAGTGCTTAAGCATCAGAATAACGCCGTCAAGTCGGCTGCATCGCAATGACCTAGTTATTGCATAATGCTGACGGCTGACAGCGAATATTATTGTTATGGCAAAGTTAATACTCGTTTAAATCTTATGTACAATGGATTCGAAAAAGGATACGCTGAGTGATACTAGATTGAGCATAAAAACAGAGACATAACATCTGTTGTACAAGTTATATATTGTGAAGAAGAAAATGAGCGTCTTAAGCTCCAACAGAACCTGAATGACTTAAAAAGTCAAATAGAAAGCCTCCAGCAACAGCTGAAACTTCAAGCGGAAAACGCACCGAAATCAGCAACAACCGCCATGAGACTTCTTCACCGCCTGTTGAATATACAACGGACGAAGATGAACTCGCTAGAGAAACAGGTTGGATGTGGCATAAGAGCAGGAAGAAAAGAAATCTGAACACCTGTCCTGCCCAACCCACTAAAAATGAACAAGGAAGAGACGTGAATAGAGGTAATGATAAAAGTATCAAAATTTTTTTGCCTCCACCCATTGTTGCAGATGGTATCCAGAATTACCAAAAATTCCTTGATTTTTTTTTGTGAGAGTCAATCAGCTGACGCGTTCAGCATCAAAATGATGAAGGGAAATACCTTTAAAGTAAATGCTAAAAGCGAAGAATCGTACAGAGCAATCTCAAAAGCCCTTTCCGATAACGATTGCCTTTGGCACTCATATGAAAACAAGCAAGAGTGGCCTCTCTTGTTTGTATAAGAGTTTAGACTTGCACAGCAAAGGCTACAAGAAAGAAGCAGTAAAATGTACATGCTGACAATCTCAAATGATAAGGAAACTAACAAAATATTCAACATTTAACACATATTAGAATATAATGTGGAGATACAACCGTTAAAATCCACAAAACTAGTACATCAGTGTAAAAGATGCTAGGCGTACGGCCATAAGCAAAATTACTGCCTAGTTCGATCAAGCCTGTCCCTAGCTGTCCTCCCCCCAGCGACGCCCTAAGCCGAGGTCGGTACCCCACAGGGGGTGCCCTTAGCGTGTAGTCGCTTAGTTTGTAAGTTTTTTATAAGCCCTGGCTGGAGGCTTTAATATTATATTAAAGCCACCACAGGCAAGCCCGGTTAAGCAGTCGACAACTTCATAGGTTGAACTGCGAGACGCCACTCACAATACAACGCAAAATTACTGCTCCAAAGAACCGAGGTTTTTTGTTTTTTATTTGAGATGGGTTTGCTCTTGACTTTAGTTTAGGTCATAGATGACAGAGACAAAGTCGACGATGGAGCAAGCTTACCCAGAAGAAGCCTGTTCGCTCAAATTTTAAGACATTAGGGTTGTATGCGTTCAGGGGCAGAGAGTTCCACTCCTTTGCTGTGCGCATTATAAAAGACGTTTGGAAACGTTTAGTGCGAATTGGTGGAATAGCAACAAGGTAGGGATGGTATTTATTTATTTATTATATACTTTATTGTACACCTCATAATAAGAACAGGACAATCATACATAAAATAAGTGCACAATGGGCGGTCTTATCGCACAAGGCAATCTCTTCCAGACAACCTTTGGATGGATTGAACGAAGGGAGATAGATTTAGGGCTGTCAGTGTACAAACGTTTTAAACAATACTAATTAGATATAATAATATAAAATACATAAATACAATACCAATTTGTATACTAATAAATATCAAATATATAATTGAGACAGGAGCGGAAAAATTAAAGTGAAAGGTAATGCTCCTTCACCGTTCTTTTAAACTCTTGTAGCGTTTGGGCACGCCTCACTTCTAAGGGTAATGCATTCCACAAACGAGCCGCTTGTATACTGAAAGATTTGTCAAAGAAGGAAGTGGAATGCATACGAATACTTAGTTTTAGATTCTCCGATGATCTCAAAGACCTAGAATGTGTGTCACAGAGGAACTGAAAGCGTTCTTTAAGATAGAAAGGAGTAGAAGGATTAAAGAGTACATTATAAAGTAGAGAAAGTATGTGGGCATTCCGACGAAGGCGAATAGGAAGCCATTTGAGCTTAGTACGAAATTCAGATACGTGGTCATACTTGCGCAAGCCAAATATAAACCTGATACAGAGATTTTGAAGTCGCTCAAGCTTGTCCAATTGGTCTTGGGTGAGATCAAGATAGCTGGCATCAGCATAGTCCAGGATAGGGAGAAGAAGGGATTGTGCTATCGCAATTTTAGTGGTGATGGGAAGAAAATTGCGAAGACGCCTCAGGGAGCCCGCTGAAGCAAATAGTTTACGACTTACTTCCTGCAGTTGCTTAGTCCAAGAAAGAGTGCTGTCGATATAAATCCCCAGGTATTTTACAACGTGACTTACAGGAATGGTGGTGTTATTAAAAGAAACCTGGGGCAGTTTCGACCAGTCAATCTTAGAGACCGTCCGGGAACTACCGACAACAATGACTTGCGTTTTAGTTGGATTGATCTTCAGCCCAAACTCAGTGCTCCAGCCACCTATTAGTAACTTGCAGTGTGTCTAGATGTCCGATGGTAGAAGGGGCCGGTGGGATGAATGAGGTCGTGGAGGTGCGTAAAATGCACAGGTAAACATCTCACCAAGGATTGCAGAAAACCAAAAGAAGAGAATCCAAAATGCGTCCACTGCGAAGCCCCAACTAAGTGTAATATGAATCCTCAACTAAGTGCACCTGCCGGAAGAGGTGAAGACCCTAGCCAGCTCAAACCAAGTCAAAGCACGATGCAAACTACAACTGAAAACATCTCATACGCTCAAGTAACTACAAGAGGCAAAGCGAAAGCGCTTTTGGCTGATATGAACAGCAACAAAAAGTTGGATGAAATCTTTAAGTTAATGTCATCATTCAACGAGATAAAAAAAAAATTGCAACAAAACTGCTTTTTCTAAAACAAAAAATTATAATACTACACTTAAACTTATGACGTGGAACTCAAATGGGAAACGTGGAACACAAAAACATCGGAATGAGTTACAAGTAGAATTAGAAATAGAAAAAAAATATGTGTGCTTGATATCAGAAACGCACTTCACAAAGCAATGTTATATTAAGTTTACTAATTATACCATGCACTACACCCAGACAATTTGCAAGAGGCGGAAGTGCCGTTATTGTTAAAGTAAATCTGCAGCACTATGGAGTGTGTAATTACGAAGGGAAAGATATCCAAGCAGTGGCAATTTACTCGTCTACAAACCAAAAAATACCCCTTGACAGAGTGTGCTATCTACTGTCCACCACGGCACATGATAAAAAAGACCATTATTTGTGTTTTCTAGCCCGCCTTGGTAATAGATTTGTCTCAGGAGGTGACTTCAAATCTAAAAGTACGTATTGGGGTCCCAGACTAACAACTACCAAAGGCAAAGAACTACTGAGTGCCATAAGACCGAATGTGACGTTATACAGACCATAACAGATCCAAATAAAATTCCGGACTTAATCGATATTTTCGTAACCAAAGATCTATCAACTAGTTAAGTTACATAAAAACGGAACAAAGCTATGACTTGAACTCAAATCATTCTGCAATTTATTTAAAAATTAGAGAGAGTATTTTATACAAAGAAAGCAGACTCACTCTTGTTAAAGTTAAAAAAATAATAAAAAAACTGGGAGAGCTTTAAGGCTAGATTGAATGATCAAATAGATCTTAAAGTTCATAATGCACATCCAGCAAGCAGCGTGGGAAAATACACTTGACTACAACAAAAGGACGATGGGAAATCTTTGTTTCTAAAAAACAAATTGTTGTTATACAGACAAGTCCTGATGCCAGTTTGGACTTATGGTATTCAGCTGTGGGGCTGCACTAAACAGACGAATGTTTTAATCATCCAACTATTCCAGAACAAAGTACTACGGGAAATCGTAAATGCACCCTGGTATATACGAAATGATGAGCTCCATCGGGACCTAACAGTTGAGTTCATCAAAGAAATGATATAAAAATCTGCAGAAGCTCACGAACAGAGACTTCATCAGCATGTGAACGTCGAAGCGATCCGACTTCTCGACCACACGGACATAGTGAGAAGACTAAAAAAAACAAAACCGTTCGAGTTAGTGTTTGGTGTTAAAAATAACATTATATTTAAATAAAATGGTCACATGCAAAACAATTTGTACTGAAAGCGTATGGTTAAATATCAAATCAATCAATTAAAAGATGTCTATAAATAAGTAAATGTCAAAAAGTATGTCAGATATAATATGAAATGCACGCTATGTCACATGATTAGCCAAAGACTTCTCGACCACACGGACATAGTGAGAAGACTAAAAAAAACAAAACCGTTCGAGTTAGTGTTTGGTGTTTCTGAAAGTGAATAGTGTAATGTAACAAAAGTGTTACAAAACAAACACAAGAACGAAGTGTATTCGCCTTAATAGAGACAATAAGAAAAGTGTCATTGGACACATTCTTAGTGAAGACAATAATAACAGTTTAGGTATTAATTAAATTACTTATTAGTCTATAGACGAGGCTAGATTGTAATAAGATTAGGGTCCATCTATTTGATGAACACTAGGAAGAGTGAAAAAAAAAAATTGGAAACCTGCACTGGTTGTTGGGTAGACATTCCAAGCTGTCAACTGATAACAAATTTCTCATCTACAATACTGTGCTGAAGCCAGTGTGGACATATAGAATACAACTCTGAAAAATACAAAAAAAGACTAGCAAATCATCTAAGCTTTCTATTCTGATGAGCTAATTCAGTTACAACTGAATTAGCTCATCAGAATTGCACTATCTGACTCAAAGAAAGGAAATCCTTAAGGCCAACAATGAGTCCAGATCAGTAATAGCTTACTCCTCATTTAGTTGCGGTCTTCACTGGAAGACGTACACATCCCTCCAAGCCGCACGCACCACATCCGCTTATAGTTAAACAACTGATTGCGGATTGTAACGGGGCTATGTTCGATGTTCTATGTTCATCTCGCCTTCGAGATTCTGTTGGTTGCCAAAGCGCATACTTTTTCTGGGAAGTCTCTACAAAAACATGTGTATTCGAAAAAAAACTGCATCTGAATCACATTTTGGTCATGGCATCAGCCAAGTTATTTTGGAAAAAAGATGAGAAGTGTTTGTTGTGGCACCTCGTCCGTCGCGGATGCGTATCTGCGAGCGCAGGCGCGCCTGGTGCAGATGGAAGGC
>NDFZ01003783.1:21875-36693 GCA_002192655.3 Mamestra configurata
GCTTCACCTGCCACATGAGCATGACGCACGCTACTCTACACACTCACCGAACTACACAAAACTCAGCCAGCCAAAGCTTTCACATTTTATTGTTCTTCTGTGATTTCTGATAAAGAACCTCCACTTTAACAGCTTGTAGAAAAAGGGAGAAGTCTCCTTTCAAAAGAATCAGATTCCCATTGTTTGCCACCACACTGACAGTCTCATTTATTTCTATTAAAATAAATACAGGCTTTTGAATTGAAATAATGTGTATTCTACAATGCTAACATTACCTTTTCGAGTTCTATCTTATTTTCCAATTGTTTCTGCCTGTTGAGAGCCTCCAGCTCATCCCTGGACACAGTCTTGACGCCCTCTTTAGCAAGCTTCTTAGTCCACACAAAGGTATTGGTGAGTGCCGAGTCCCCAAAAGGGTTGTCTTGGTTGGTGTAGCACTGATACTCATTGTCCCAGCCCATGCGCTCGCGGCGCTTGCGCTCCTTCTCTTGTTTTTCATTCAAACGCCGAGCCCTGAAAAGTCATTACATTACATTTATTTTTTCAAACAACAAACATTGTGTAGAATATTCGCTAGGTATGTATTAATATTACTGTAAATAAAATATATTTTCTTTTTCAGCGGAACGCAATGTCGTCCGCCTTTATTGTATCTGTAGTTGTGTTAGAACAATCGTGGAAACTATTAAAGCTAAGTAGGTACTTGTTTGTTAGGAAATAGTTATTGATATTGTAATTAAAAGCATTAAATATTGTTTCTTTTATTACAGAGAAACTCAATTGTGTTTTGATTGACAATGTCATCTCACCTAAATACCAAAAAAATAACATTATATTTAAATAAAATTGTCACATGCAAAACAATTTGTACTGAAAGCTAAAGTATGGTTAAATATCAAATCAATCAATTAAAAGATGTCTATAAATAAGTAAATGTCAAAAAGTATGTCAGATATAATATGAAATGTACGCTATGTCACATGATTAGCCAAAGTCAAAGTGCAGAATTCAAAAATTAACTCAATTAAAAGCTGATTGAATGTTATAATAATAAATTATTTTTTATCATTTGACATAAAATCTGATAGAGAGTATAAACACTTTTCCAACAAGAAGGCTTTTAATTAGATTTAAATAAGTGATGGCTATAAATTAACAACTTTAATTTTGTTGGTAACCTATTAAACAATTCCACTGCTTAGTACCCGGAGCAATGCTTAGCTACATTAAAATTTGGAGCCATCCTGTGTTTAAACTCCTTACTTTTTGTACTTTCTCTTATCGTCTCTTTACATTCCTCTTGTGATTCATACTGATGAATATACTTAGCAAAGTGATTTAGTATAACTAATATGTATAAACTTGTTGCTGTTAAATGTTCTAATTCTTCAAAATGCTCTCGGCTTGAGTCTCTTGTGTAATCCTCACAATAGTCTATGGCACGTTTCTGTGACTTCATGAATTGTTTCATTGATGCTTTTTATTTCAACAAAAGTTTGTCTATTCTGTTAGTAGGTTTTTAAAAGTGGTAAAGAAGGTTGCCTCTGATACCATAATATTCAAGTTTTTTTATAGTAGTTCATCATCGATCATATCAAAAGTGGAGCTGAGGCCCAGGCACTTTGATTTTGTTATTTAATTTATTAATTATGTTATTAATAAGAGTGTTTAATGCATCTGAGCAACCAACACCTTTCTGGTATACAAATTGTCTTAAATAAATCTTTTATTAACATTTGAATGTATAATCAGTCTATGTTTAATAATTTTTCAAATACTTTTGATAAGGTTGGTAAAAGGGATATAGGTTGGTAGTCTTTCAGATCAGTCTTACGTGCCTTTTTGAATATTGGAACTACTTTAGCCAATTTGAACTGGTCTGGAAAGACCGACTCTGCAATACATTTGTTAATAAAGACTCTTTGGCACTCCCTCTATCTCAAAAAAAGAGATAGAGGGAGTGCCAAAGTCTTTATTCTCCTTCAAAATCGAAATTGGTAAGTCATCAAAACTGCAAGATTTTTTATTAGTCATCTTATTAACAATATTTGCGATTTCAGTCAGTGTATTTTAGATCTCTAATCATATGTGATTTTGGCTTTCCATAAATGTTATTTGTTTTGCAAATGGTTAAAAAAACACTTACATAGCTCTTTTTTGACAAATTAAACTAGATGAGGCCAATATTTCCTAGTTGACTACTCAATCCTAAGATCACAATCATGGAAGTTGCAAATGCCTCAATAAGATTGGCAAAGAAGACAACTAGTTCATTAAAATGAAAACTGCTATTCTGATGACAAACCACTCTATGGTTAAAATGTCACAATACCTCTTTTCCTCTGGTGTTTCATTTGCCTTCAGTTGTTCCTTTTGCTTTTTCCTCTCGTCCTTCAGGCGCAGGCGCTCTGCCTCCAGTCGCTGCAATAGCTTCAACTCCTCTTCGCCGCTGTCGCTGCTGGAACTGCTGCTGGACGAATGTCTTTTCTTCTTCTTACTCTTGTTATTTTTATGTTTGGACTCCCTTCTCTCCCTACTTTGTGACCTATGCTTCGAAGATTTGGGAGAATGCGAGCGTGTTCTGTCGTGATTTTTGTGTTTCCAGTCCCTGCGATGTTCCACTGATCTGCTTCTGGAACGCTCGCGTCGTTTTACTTCGTGACGAGATGACCTGAAAAGAAATGGGAATACATGTATTTATGCAATAGAGCAGTTTTATAAAGTTCGGGAATCAAGATAAAGGCAGAAATTGTTGTGAAATTTAAATATGATCACAAATCACAATGTTGTTTATACTCACATTTCTATTATGAATACTTAAAATCACACGATAAATAACTTTGTCATATGTCTCAGATTTAATTTGCTACGTTTGATAGCTTGATTTACAAGTGTTTCTTGATTCTTTTGTAAATATTGTACAACAACGTACGAATATCACGATTACGAAGAAGTGACAATAATGACACTAATGACAGTGACACTTTCAAACTGTTTTTTTTTAATTTATCCCGAAGTTAAGGCCATAGTTTCATATTATAGTCTTTTGACCATATTGCCAAGTCTTACAGCCGTAGGTCGTAGACTAGGTATTATAGTCAAAAAACTATAGCCTACCGATAGGGAAAAAAAAAAAAAAATCTGGTTGTCACTGTCAGTGTCACAGTTTTGTTGATTGGATGGAAGTTAAAAGTGAACGTGAAGAGTGTTTTATTATTAAATTTATCAATTATTGAATACAGTATAGTAAAGTCATAATATCTGTAATGACTAGGTGGTTAATTAGCTGTTTTAAAATTTTGGGTAGAAAAACGTCGTACACGGTCGATTTGGTGTTATAACTTTCCGTGAAACATAGGTAACTGTATTACACAAGAAATAAACTTTCGAAAATGTCGTTCCTTCGGGGCTCCGAGAACTATGTGTGGTGTACGACCAGTGTCCTAGGGAAGGGCGCTACGGGCGCGGTGTTCCAGGGTGTCAACAAGAACAACGGAGAGCCCGTCGCCGTGAAGACGTTCAACCAGCTGAGCCACATGCGGCCCCACGACGTGCAAATGAGGGAGTTCGAAGTACTCAAGAAGGTGAAGCACGAGAACATCGTGAAGCTGCTCGCCATCGAGGAGGAGCAGGAGGGCCGCGGGAAAGTCATCGTCATGGAGCTGTGCACCGGAGGCAGCTTGTTCAATATACTCGACGACCCTGAGAACACGTACGGCCTTCAAGAACATGAGTTTCTACTAGTGTTAGAACACTTAACAGCTGGCATGAAGCATTTGCGTGATAATAACTTAGTGCACAGAGATCTGAAGCCTGGGAACATAATGAAATATATAAATGAAGATGGAACCACCACATACAAACTCACAGATTTTGGAGCTGCCCGAGAACTACAGGAAGAGGAACAGTTTGTGTCTTTGTATGGTACCGAAGAGTACCTACACCCTGATATGTATGAGCGAGCAGTGCTACGCAAACCTGTAGGGAAGAGTTTTGGGGCAACAGTAGACCTGTGGTCCATAGGAGTCACACTGTACCATGTAGCCACAGGTCAGTTGCCATTCAGGCCGTACGGAGGAAGGAGAAACAAAGAAACCATGTTCTACATCACTACAAAGAAAGCATCTGGAGTCATAGCAGTGAGTATCAATATTATTGCCAAATAACAATGAATGAAGTATTCAAGAACCTTGACTCAGTGGAGGCCACACAATACCTACCACAAGTTACTTATGAGTTTCTTACAAAGCATTTACACTCGGCTCTAATTTCTTAAATGAAGATATTGAAGAAACCTAACCCACTGTGGAGAAGCGTAGGCCTGCCATAGGTTGAGTATTTCTAACCATTGGTGAACACAACCAGTACACACATTGTGTTACCATACCTACTTAGTTACAAATAATATATTTTCCAGGGAACACAAACAACAGAGAATGGTCCAATAGACTGGGCCCGAGATCTGCCATCACACTGTCAGCTCAGTGTGGGTCTACGTAAGCTAGTCACACCACTCCTGGCAGGCCTGCTGGAGGTGGACCCGCACAGGATATGGACATTTGACAGGTTCTTCTCTGAAGTCCAAGTTGCCACATCCACAACCCCTGTACATGTGTTTCATGTTAACAAAGCAGCTAGCATAAAGGTAACAATTATACTCTATATTGCTATGTACTAAGAAATATTCCTCCTTGGATAAAGAACATTCATTTCAAACGCAAGGTGTAACAAACAACCATAATTACTTGAAACTTTTACTTTGCTACTTGTACTTTGATTTATTACCAAATTCATGGCCAATGTGGTATTTAGGCTAAATATTTAATTGCAGTAATTGTTGTACAAGTTGCTACCATAAAATATACCTACAATATGTGCCAAATTAAAAGTCAACTACACAAAGTTTTGTTTACGACATAATCTGCGCGATTTTGGAAGTAGGTGGCTTCGATTGAGACGTCTATCATCTTAACCAAATCACTGCGATGTCGGCTGCGCTTGCGCAATCTCGTTACGCCGCGACCGCCGACGCCGCGCCGCGCCGCCGCGTCCGCGTCTGTTTCGCTCGTAAAACAATACCTACCAACATCCACCATTGTGCAAACACTGATTGGCGTTCAGTCGCAATTAGATATTGGGTTGTGAATAGTCTGGCAGACGGCGGCAGAGCTCACACCTTTGAATAGCTATACTAATAGTACTCTGCTCCCGACAGGCTTGCGCTTCGCGTTCGTGTTGCGGTCACAAAACTGAACAGTTCCATGAAACACAAAGCTAATTGGATTTGACAGACGGACATCCACATGACTGATCCTAAAAATAAGGGTTACGTGTTACTTTTTAGGTAAAAATACATCCGGACTTTCGTAATCCTAAAAAGTACAATATAGCCTTAGGAAATCGAGTCATTACATATAATGCGCCACCTTGTATACGCACGCGGGCCAAATGTTTCCATTAAAACCATTCATTTATGCAGCAGCGTTGCGATTAGCACACGGAACGTTGACTGGATTACCAATCATTGAGTTCCTGAAAAATGAGTAGAAAAAACACACATTACACAAAAATGTAAATGGGACAAAGGGGTAATGGTGGTTACCAATACCCCTTTGTCCCACTGCTGAGTAACGCTCTCCCCAACAGCTTTCCACTAGCCTTGAAAATAACATGTATCTTTCAAACGCCCCTGTATGTTACCATCAAATGCAGAAACTTTCCTTGCGGTTCTTCGTTTGAATCTCACGCAAATTTAAGTATTTTACATGTATTTTTTCCCGACTTCAAAAAAGGTCATCAACACGACCCGTGTGTATGAAATATTGTCAGAACGGTGTATATTTCGCATTAATAAACTTGTATCATTAAATCGTTCGTATTACGGGTACTGACCGGGCTGGACTATCTAAACTTATTATATATATATATATATATATAATTATAAATAGGAAAGACTCATTTGTTTGTTTGTTACGATTGGGCGCGAAAACTACTCAACTGATTTTGAAGAGTCTTTCGCTATTTGAAAGCCACATTATTAATATAAATATAAAATAAAAATATTTTATTTTCGAAAAAATAGAGATCGCTGCGAAAATTGCAATGTAACCCAAAGTAGCAAAATTTTTCCTTATAAATTTATTATTTGGCGTGCGCTGAGAAAACTATTGGATGATACATAAAAACAATGTATAATAATATACATAATAATCTAAATATTATGGTTAACTCACAATGACCGCTTTTTGTTCAAATTACTTAATCAAAACCAGGATGGAACGGAAAAGTGGTTGATTTTGGTATCATGATATTAATCCCTATCCATTTAAATGATTTGATAATTAAGGTTGATTATGTGCATGTAAATTTCGTATTTTTTTGTAAAAACGTTTTTATTTTTAACCCCCGACGCAAAAACGACGGGGTGTTATAAGTTTGTCGTGCCTGTGTGTGTGTGCTTATGTGTGTGTGTTTTTCTGTCTGTGGCATCGTAGCTCTCGAACGAATGAACCGATTTTAATGGTGTAGTTTCTCTCTAGGGATTGGAGAACTGAGGCGTTGTCGGAGAGCATACGAATATGAGTGTCCGTGACTGGCTTCTATGGCATGGACCGCTAGGACAATGCCCACGCATTCCGCCTGATAAATGGTGTTGAGTTTTCCTAGTGGTCTGGATATTTTAATGTTGAGGTCGCTGGAGTAAACTCTAACTCCAGTTCCGGCACTTGTCTTTGGTGCATCTCTGAGCTTTGTCATTGGGTGATGTCATCATGGGTGGTCGTTTTACGGCATCTACCATGATGTGTGTGTGCTTGATTCTAGAGTATTTCCCTAAAGTGCCAGATGTGCTGAGCCTTATGGCTGCTAGGGCCGCTTCCTCCTGCACTATAAGGTCTGCACCTTAGAGTGGTGGCAGTTCCAGCAAAGCCTGCAGGGCTGCAGTGGGTGCAGTTCTCATACTGCCAGTGATTGCCACACAGGCGAGCCTTTGCCGGTTTTTAAGGTCTTTCTGTGCCGTGCTCAAGTCGGTCCTGGGCCACCAGACTAGGGAGCCATATGTGATTATTGGTCTGATAACTGTGGTAAATAACCTGTGCGTTGTATTGGGGCTGATACCCCAGTTCCTACCTAGCATGCGTTTGCATTGCCACATGCATAGACTGGCTTTTGTGGTGGTGTATTCAGTTGTCCCCAATTCAACTGCTTGTCCAGATGAATGCCCAGGTATTTGGTTTCAGTTGAAAGGCTGAGGGTGGTTCCGAAGACCTGTGGTAGTTCTAGTATTGGTAACTTCCTCTTCTTGGTGAAGAGGACAAGCTCAGTTTTAGCAGGGTTCACTGCTAGCTGATATTCTTTGCACCAGTCCTCTACTATTTTCAAGGCTTGGCGCATGAGGTTGCATAGCGTGTTTTCCGTTTATTATTATGGTTATGTCATCTGCGTAGCCAACGGTAAAGTATCCTTTATCATTGAGTCTTTTAACTAGGTTATCTGCGACGAGATTCCATATTAGTGGTGAAAGAACGGTAACCTTTCGCCACAATGGCCCTCGTTGTGTTATTTATTGTGACTTGTACAGCTCTTTGCTTGAGCATGTTTGTTATCCAGCCGCTCAGGGCCGTGTCCACGCCGTGCTTTCCGAGGGCTGTGCTAATACTCTGAAACATGGTTTTGTCAAAGGCGCCCTCGATGTCAATGAAGACAGCTAGTGAGGAGCATTTTTTTTTAAACGTTGCTCCACACTAGGAATATATATGGCGCTTTCGATCTTTGAGACCACGCTGTGCAGCGCAGAATCTGCTGATTTCCCCGCGGAGTAGGCGTGTTGTTGTCTGTGGAGTGGGTATTGGCGCTGGGGTCCATCCCGAATGTATCTGTCACAGAGCCTCTCCAGAGTTTTCAGTAAAAAGGATGTAAGGCTTATTGGTCTGTATGCTTTGTGAGTAGTCTGTTTTTCCAGGTTTGGGGATGAAAATGACTTTCACTTCGCGCCATGCTAGGGGTACGTATGTGTGCTATGCAGGCTTGGTAGATTACTAGCAGCCATGGTGTTGTGATTCTCTGCCCCATTGCAGCAGGGCTGCAAAGATACAGTCCTGCTGATTTATATGGTTGGAAGGTCTTTATAACCCATGCTATTCGATATTCTGTTACTATATTCCGGGCTGTAGACTACTCTTGGTCAGCAGGGGTTTGTCCCGATTCGCCTACCTACACTGTGCCCACTAGAAAATTACAGTCTGGGAAGTTTCCAGAAGGACTCTACTGGTTTCTTGGTCTGTTTGTGTGTATGAACTGTCTAGTTTTTTCAGTGCGCCCAGAGTGCGATCCTATTCAGTTTATAGGATCTTCCTTACTCGGGCGGCTTCATTGTTTGATTCTATGGATTCGCAGAATTTCCGCCAAGCAGTTTTCCTGGCGGTTCTGATTTGTTCCTTCAAAATCAAAAGTAATTTATTCAAATTAGGCTGAGTGCCAGCACTTTTTGAACGTCAAAGTTCTACATAAAGACAGTCCCCCAAAACGCCCGCCCGTCACCACTTCGTAGTGTTATAGCTGGGAAGAATAAGTGGCGTGAAATCGACTGCTACACATTTGTCTGTTAGTTTCAAAAACTTGAATTCATAATAATAAAAGTAGTATGCAAAGTATTTTACAATACATGACACAGAAAATAAAATATTAAAACTGTAAATTTATTTATTTAAACTTTATGTACAATAGTGGTACATGGGCGGACTTAATGCATCAAGGCATTCTCTACCAGTCAACCTTTGGGTTATTAAGACTATACTGTGGTAGGTGTACAATAAATAAAATTAAGATACAAAATTGAATTTTAACATTTCGGAAAGAATATACAGATAATAAATCAACTTAATTGACACTTGGTAGCTAGCACACTCCATTAAGCCATCAGAAATAGACAAAATCAAGCATTAACAAGTAAACCAAACTAATTATTATTATTATTAATTATGCCTCCGGGCATAAATGGTGTGCCCGCTTACACCTGCAATAGTAAAGTCCAACAATAGGATTGTGACTGGAGCCACAAGTGATGAACTAGAGCCAACATAATACTAATAATAAACAGTAGTTTAACGTTCTAACAACAATAATAATAAAAAATACTGTGACCAGCAAGACGACCAGACACCACAAGCAGCACTCGTTCACGAGCATAACGCAAAGATCAGCCGCCCTCGCCATGTTTGAGGGAAGGAGGTAACCCGACCCCCGACGCTACCGCAAGCAGTGACATCTAGGGGAGCATGACGAACTTGCCGGTTAATCAGGCAAAAATAATATAAAACAGCTATGAACAACATTAGTTAATCATATCGTTCTCCTGTGGTCAGGTACTCGCCAGTTTGAAATGATTTTTGTCGCATTTTCTGTGGCTAGCGTTAGGTCTATGATCGTTTGTCCCCTAGCAGTGACCACTTGGGTTCAGAGCCACGGTTTACGATGTTAAGGTTAGTCGAGAAAAGATTTGTGGGTAGTGCCTCACCTCCGGTGTTCGATACTTCACTGCCCCAGAGTGGGTGATGAGCGTTTGAGTCGGTGCAGATGATTAGGTCCAGGTTGGCGTTCTCGCAGTGTTGGACCAAATCAGTCATCTCCTTAGGTGGGCAGTTCTCATCGTCGCCTGGCATGTACGCCGAGGCAAGATCTGGAATATTTCTGTCGGTTTGAAGCCTGATCACTGTCAGGTCTCTGGAACAGAATTGAGTTAGTGGCGTAATAAGTACGTCTTTATGTGTGTATATGCAGGCTTATGGTTTAAAGGTGTTATTTGTATTGAGTGTTAGTTTACCTCCGACGTTTTCAAGGCCGCATATCCTGTCAATTCTGATCTGCGGATCTTGTATTAGTGCAATTGTTCGTGGTTTCACCTCCAGCGCCCTGCGCAGGCTAGCGGTGGCAGTTCGACTATACTGGAGATTTGCCTGTATGATCTGGATGGTGTGCCTGTATGATCTGTGTGTGAAGGCGTGGGCGACGTTGACGGTAGTGGTGTGTTAGGAGGAGACGGATCCATCGGATAGTCTCCCTCCCTCCTCCATTCCAGGCCAGTTGTCTCGAGACGGCGAGGATGCGAACAGCTGCGATGTCCACCCGGGTGATATAGGTGGTGCAGAATCTACTTCTGCGTCGGCCATCTCTGCTCTCGCCATTTCTCCTTCCAGTCTGGTCATGTCTGGGTCGGTTCTGTGGTCTCGGTGATGGTTTCAGTCCTGACGTCAGTGGGTTGGGCCTTGGGGTAGAAGCGGACGTATATAGACCCAAGAAGGTACGATATGCGCCGTTCCCGCCCCAAGAGCTTCTGGCTTCATCGGTCGGGATACCCAGGGTCAGATGTGTCCCGTGGTGATCCCCACCGACAGAAGTTGCCCTGTACAGTGACCACCTGGACGTTCGATCATTCAGCTTATTTTGTTAGAAACTCGTTGGTGGAATTCTTATATATTTTATTTTATCAATTTTAGGAAAGCTTACAGCTAATACATTACATTAGAAAGTAACAATATGTAAAAAATGGCCATTTACAAGTTTTCACTTATATATAATGTGAATAATTAATACAATCTCACGAAAACAGCTTAGGAATAACCCAAATACGCTCAAACCATGCTCAAAAATGAAAAGCAACAACTTACCACGAAGCAGTGGTTCAGTTATACAAAAAAAGCAATCAGTCAAAACTTTCTTTACTTTTTAACGCTACTGATAAACAAATCAAGCTCGAACGTATGACTAGCTCTTATCATGTAGGTACGAGTTCTTTCTGTAGTTCGGAATGTTATGGAAATTAAAAAAAAACCATAAAGGATACGCACGGCGCTATACAACGAGGAGTGCGGTAAAATATGTAGTTAATTGAGAGTACCTATTTAACTGCACGTTACATTGTATGGTGCGTAATTTTGAACTTTCTAACAATGACCACAGGCTTCGTTAATGTATTTTTTGAGCATACCTATGTGTTGAAAAATGTGTTTTTTCAATTTTCAATGCTACTTTCTATTTTTTTTCTGGTAGACTTCTGCAGCCAATCTCCCATAAACGCGTAAGTCATCACGTCCTGTCACGCATCGACGCCCCATGTCTTGCTCCCATTGCTTGATGACTGGCCCATCTGTCTTGATGCACTCCACGTTCAGGCCCGCCCAGTTTCACTCCTGTCAACATTACAGGACCTCTGTAATGCCGCATACATATCCGTGCTTGTTGAACGCAGGTGTTCCTGAAGCCGGACGAGAAGTACGAGCACCTGCAGACGTACATTTGCGAGCAGACCAGCGTGGTGGCCGAGTCGCAGATCCTGCTCTACAAGGACAAGCTCATGCTCTCCGTCGTCGACGAAAACACGTTAGGTACGCCACTATGCCGCCTCTCCGCCGTCATCACCAGCCTTTGATTATAAATTATTAAAGCTATTTGATATTTAAGGCTGTCAACCTTTCGAAAGTTGCTATAAAATCCAGGGATCTTCTTCGGCGCGCTTGTAATGGATTGACAATCGACACCCGATTAAGGCAAACGTCTTTAAAATTGTTGCAGTTTTACCTTCTTTAGAATCTCATAGAATGTTTCATAAACACACATACATTCTCGCGTATTTCCCGTACAGCTAGGCAGAAACTATAACACGCCACCTATTAATGTTTCCTTTCAAGTAAAACTTTTTAGTTTATATAAAAATGTAGCTACAACGTTATAGCTTTTTTTCATGTCCCGACTTTTCTAATTTTACTTTCTTAGTTCAGTTTCAAAGAATATTGTAATAGATACAAACTTAGTGCAGTTGTAACGATTCTTCGAGGTTAAGCAAGCCGTGTGTGCAGGGTCGCAGTACCCGGAGAGCACGGCGGAGGCGCCGCTGCTGCTGTTCAACAAGAACAACAACAACGTGAGCATGGCGCCCGAGCCCGAAATCCCCAAGTTCCCCGTCTTCCCCAACATCGTGTCCGTGGAGAACGACGCCAGCCAGGCCAAGGTAAGATTCTGTGTAGTAACTCTTGTTATTACAAAAACGAATAAATGGTGCTAGTAAAGTGAATTAAACAATAGAATAGCTGTGCCAACAGACGCCATTACTAGCAATATTCGTGTCCGCGTAAGTTTAGGATGTCACTGGCACTGTAGAAAAATTGCCAAGTTCGTATGTTGACAATTAAAGAGTCAGGCACAAAATGCGCGGTCAAGCTGCCGACCATGAGCGAGCTGTATGCAATTTACTGCTTTTCCATTAATTGTGCAGCGGAGGCTTGATTGGACTACCGTGTACAGGTCGCGCGATGATTCTAGATCGCTCGAGGAAAGTAGTGGGGGCAATCGGCGCATGTGTACAATCGTGCACTAAAATTCTTAGCGTGTTATTTTATTAAGCATTTTTTATTTCGTATTTTTGAACTTTAGTAACTTAACATACTAATATTATAAAAGTGAAAGTGAGTTTGTTTGTCTGTTATATCTTCACGCCTAAATGGCAAAACCGATTTTGATGAATTTTGATACAGAGAAAGTTCTCGTGGGACCCTGGAGACGGATATAGGCTAATAAAAGCGGGCGAAGCCGCGGGTAAAAGCTAGTTTATGATAAGTTGATAACACTCGTTTTTACTTGTAATTTATCTTGCAAGTAGGTAAATTAAGAAAAAATAAAAAACAAAAGTAAACAGTTATCATATTTAATACTTAAAATCACACGAAAATTATTCATCCGGCAGTGGTGATATTCCTTCCATTAATTCATCTTGGGATGTTGAAGTAGAAGGTTGAGGATGGAAGCACGAACGTAAGGGCACTTCATTGTCGTCAGACATTTCGGAGTCATCATCATCACTCTTCGCTGTCGGAGCTGTCATCAGTAACACGAATAATAAACTGTTCTGTCATAAGATCTATAATGTGGTCACTTTACGTATTCTTCTTCTACAGATTTGGTTTTATTACACAAGAGCTCAATAGCATTATAAGATTCCATTTTATGTTTTTGCTACCCACATACTGCTTAATCATAGACCATGCCATTTCGATGGGGTTGAGATCGGGGTGATACGGAGGCAGTCTCAGAATGTTGTGATTGTGTTCAGCCAAAATCTTGTCAATAGAAAACGTTTTAAATTGTTCTTTGTGTGTGTTTTATTAACTGATACAATTGTGGTTTTAACATATCGTCATCGTATTCTATACCTTTTTCGGACAGCCAGGCTTGCATATCCGCTTTTCTGGTGTTTGAAGTGGGTGCAAGGTCATACTGCTTATTATGATAGGCAGCGTTATCAACCACGACAACAGAATTGGGTGGAATATTAGGAATTAGTTCTGTTTTTAACCATTTTTCGTAATTCTCGTAATTCATGTTGTCGTGGTAGTCTCCTGATTTTCCTCCAGCTTTAAATGTGAGCAACGCATTTGGAACAAAGCCCGCCTCGGATCCAGCATGTACGATGACCACACGTTGTCCCTTAGAAATAGGCGTTTTAAGGCCCTTGGTTGAACCATCTGTCCAAGCTTTGGGATTAGAATCTGATGAATCCACATACGATTCATCCGTAAATTATTGGTCGTCCTTCTTCACGATATTTTTTTAGTTTTTTTAGGTACTCGATTCGTTTGAGTCGGATGTTTGTGGTTTCTATCAAAACCTTCCTGTTATTTTCGGTCTTTTTCCATTTAAACCCCAATTCTTTAATAATCTGACGTAGACTAGTTGTCTTAGTTTTTCTACTGTAGGAATTTCTTTATTAGTTAAGTGAAAGTTATGAATACATCTTTTTATGACTCCTTGGTCAAAATTATCAATGCCCGTTATCGGTTTTGCGCGCGGTCTTTTCTTTCCAGGAGTTCTAAATACCGTCAAAAACTCGGAATTTGCGGCCTGTGTGGTAATTCTCCTGACTGTTGTCACAGATGTATTTGTTGCTAGTGCTGTTCTTTTTTGTTCTTGTTTCAAATTACTCATAAGTTCTTGTAAAATATTTTCGTTAGTTGTACCAGCTTCCGCAGTTTCATCCCGAATTTGTTCTAAAATGTTACAGATTTCAATTAATACGGACTTATCGATGGTACCTATTCGTTGTTCTATTTGCAAACAAGTGTAAGCGTTGTATAGGTGTGGCCAATTTTTTCTGTAATGATATTGTGGCTGCTGCAGTTGTATTTTTAACCTGCTTTAACTTACTCACGATTTCATTAGTTTCTTTTTTAACGAAACAATTCACGTCATAAACCATTTTTTTTACTGCTACGTATTAGTAACGCGATAACACAAGCTGTGCGCAACAGTACTCAAGAGGCACGAGACGCGTGAACGCAGCGCGGGAATCGATGAGCGACTAACCTACCAATAACGAGTCGCCGTCGGCGCACACCCACCCCCCTCACTCCGCACGTCTTCATAAAGACCTTAAAATTGAACACTGCGCATGCCCTTTCCACTTTTGCCGAGCAATCATAAACCACCGCGCGACCTGTAATTGCGATTTCGTATAATTCCAGGGAATTGAGTCTCCGCTGTAATTGTTTAGGAAATGTAATGATGAACTCATAACACCAAACCCACCACCAAACTAGTGACAATGTTCTGTGTGTGGTGTCAGACGGCGTGCAGCGTAGGCCACGTGATCAAGCGCCGCGTGGAGGCGGTGTGCGCGGCGTCGGTGCTGTGCGGACTGTGCGTGACGCGCTGGGGCGCACTGCTGGGCGCGCGCCTGGAGCGTGTGGCGGCGCGAGCCGACCAGCTCCACGCGCACGCGCACCTCACGCACACCGCCGCGCGCGCGCTCGACCTGGCCGCGCAAGCCGCC
>NDFZ01003784.1:0-25576 GCA_002192655.3 Mamestra configurata
TCTTATTATTAGTATAATAGGGTTGAATAGTGAATAGGATATCACATAGAATAATATGAAAAATTCATTACCTTCATTTTAGTCTCATTACCCTCACCTTCAAAGCTGAAGGTAATCGATGGTAATGAAAGTGAGGGTAATGAATTTTTCAAACTATTTTTTATTTTACTCTGCAATTAATCGATTACGGTGCATAATGATAATAATAAACGTGAACGTACGTTATAACAATTGCCTTAAGACTAAAAGTATGAAAAAAACACAACTACTTACGTCAAAAATCCGCTGAATGTAATGAAACCGAAATTGGTTGAAGCGCGTAGTTGTCGAACTTTTTTAACGGTTGCGAAAAAAATGGCGCGCGTCCTGCCCCGTTTGTTGTTGCTGGCCGACTGACCGGCAAGTGCGGAGGCGGGAGGGGGTGCTCGATCCAGGGACGATGTAATACAGCACGATGTTTGATATTTCAAGATAGGCTGAAGGTAATGTAATATATTTTTCGACAAATTGTTTTTATCACAATGTATTAAAAATATAACAATATTATATCTTGCAAAATCAAAATTCATTTCCTTATGATGTACTTGAGGTTCCTCAAGTAACAATTCGCAGCATAAACCTCTACGTATAATTTAATAAAAATGTTTTTCTAACTCATCGCATCAAAGACACGGAGGGTAATGAAATTTAAGCAACTAAAATATTATTTTGAGTCATTAACTCGTCATGATTAATTTTAATTCTTCTTGGCATTAAAAGTTAGGCTACCCAATAATAGATAAAAAATATTGGTGGCTTTTAGGATGTTTAGATTCGCCAAAATATTCACGGACATGTGATTTGCACAAAATCAGAGAAGTACCCAAAAAGGATGTAAATTTGTCGTACAGTTAAAACCTCAGCTTCCTGATACAATTCGGCAGTGGGGAAGAGTCGTGGTTTTGAAAGGCCAACTTTCAGAATTAACCTTTGGGCTCTCTCTATTTCCAACATTTTAGTTTTACCGGCACCTCCCCAAGTTGTTACACAATATGACAATATAGGTAGATTGAACAAGAGCAAAGTATACCATTTTGAGTGTTTTACCATTTGCTACCTGTCTAAGCTGTTTAAAAATATAAGTAAGTTTCCGAACTCTTTTAGATAAGTTGTGAATATGTTCATCAAAGGATAATCTTTTATCAATAGTTACACCCAAATAACGAATAGTTTGTGTCGGTTGTATAGTTGGGCAGCTACAATGATTTGCAGGAGGAAATGAACATTGATGAAAATATATAGGGGGCTTATCTTGTAAGAAGATTTCTGCGCTCCTGATTACAAAAGGAATGTATTTTGTTTTATCGACGTTAAGTGTGAGCGAGTTGGCAGCGAGCCAGTGGCAAACAGTATTCAGACCTGATTGGGCTAAGGAATATACTACCTCTCAAGAATCCCCCTTGAAAGTAAGAGTAGTGTCATCAGCATGAGATATTATTTTGCAGTTTTCTAGATTAAGTTGACACAACTCATTTATATAACGTAGAAATAAGGAGGGACCAAGAATACTTCCCTGAGGCACTCCGTATTCGATAGGAAATTCATCACTCAAGTGGTCACCGATTCTNCAAGTAGGTTAAACATAACACTTTTACACGTCAATTTTTTTGGTCATTTTAAGCTAGATGAGGCCGGTGTTTCCTAGCTGACTACCCTGAGAAGAAACACCGAAACAAACTCAGAGGTCAAAGTCGCATACAATCTGTACTGGTTAATGGGAAGGGAATAAATATTATGACCACCAGAAAATACTTCTATACCCTAAGCTCTTTTACCAAAAATATATACATAACACCAAAAAAATTAAGCCTAAAAAAATAATAGTTCTAAGCAAATATAGTAAATGATATATATATACAGTCGAATGTATATATATATCCTGGGACAACTCACACACGGTCATCCGATCCCAAACTAGGCAGAGCCTGTACTATGGCAACCAGACAACTGATAAACATACTTATATATTTCTAAATACATACATATTATAGACAAATTACACCCAGACACAGAACAAATGATCATGCTCATCACACAAAGATTTGTCCTGGGTGGGAATCGAACCCACGACCTCCGGTTTAACAGTCAGGGTCACTAACCACTCGACCAACAGGCCAGTCAAAAATGTATTCAAGACTCAAGGTCAAGATTAAGTTTACACATGACAATTTAATTATACAGAATGTTCCAGAATTGTGTGGTCATATTTAAGGCTACCAAACGTCACCCTTTACTAAGACCACGCACTTTTGGACCATCTGTATTTTTTAAACAGATCTTTTATCTATAATTTCAGTAACAGCCTGGAGTCTAGGCTTGTACTCGATTGACGGCAATAGTTTTGCTCCTGTTCTTAAACATAACCGGCGAAATGTAGGTGCACGTGCCTTCTCCCTCGGGGAATACAGGAGTGATGTTATGTTATTTTAAAGTGTATTAAAATGATGTATTTTTACTATTTAGGTTAAGAAAAAAAGATCGAATTGCAAGCACTCGGAGACTGTGGCTTGTTCCAAGTCACCTGATGCTACTCCTTGTAATAAGAAATGTGCACGTACCATGACCTGTGGACATTTCTGTAAGAAGAAGTGCTGCGAACCATGCGGAGATTGCATGCAGATGGTATGTCCCGTTGCTTATTTTGTACCCCTTCAAATAACACCTCATTCATTAAAATATCTTCGTTACTTTGATTTTATATAACCCTTACCTGCGGCAGGGTCCGCAGAAATGAAGTTTGCCTCCTGTCAAGTAGTCAATAGTAGTTACCTGCTAACCCCACTCTGAAAAAACTGTTTTCAAAAATAGATTATTCAAGTTTTTTCATGACGCTAATAGTGTCTGTTGTGAGCACCCTAGGGGCCAACTTGTATAGGCACACCGACGTAGAGTCGAAGCGTCAACATAAAAATGTATATTACGTATATTAGTATAGCTTATTGGCTGCTATGAATAAATAGATATCTGAGTGCAATTTAACAATTTTTTAAGAAACGTTCGCATTCGCATCATCGCATGTTAGTCGTAATCTGTCAAAAATGTATGGAAATTGAGACTTTTTTGACAGACTTTTGCGACAGAGATGCTAATGCAAACGTTTGTTAAAATGTTGGTAGAGTTGGCCCTCTGATGTCTATTTCCATTTTTTGAGGTCTTGACTCGATATAAATAGATAGTAAGCATTCAGTTGTGGAGATAAGGGGTCAGGGGGGGGGCTTCGTATATTTTTAGATCGCCGCTCTGCGTCAGCATGCCTTGGCCTTTATATATGTATATAGCTGGCTACGTGTAGAGCTACAACGTAGCTCGATAAAGAAGCAATGAAGCAATGACTAGCACTTCGCCCGAGACTTCGTCTGCGCAGATTTAGTACAAATGATGTTACCCCTTTTCACTTCCTTAAAGATTGAATTTCCAAAAAACCCTACTTATTGCTAACCACTATCATAAAAGGAAGCCTTGTGCAAAATTTAATGTTCCTAGTCCCAGCAGTTTCAGCTGTGCGTTGATATATCAGTAAATTAGTTTCCCTTTTACGAGAGAAGTGTTGCAGGAGCGATTGGATTTTTAGATTCTTTAACAGTTTTTTTTGTACTTTTAGGTCGATAAAGTAATACTCGAGTGTCTCCATATAATTAAATTGCAATGTAGGCAAAGTGCGAATCATGAACTTTGCTATGAGAAGTGTAAACGGCTGCTGTCATGTGGGCACCCTTGCATGGACCGATGCGGAGCAGCGTGTGACCCTACGAAGTGCACCAAGCCTTCATCTGTCGAGGTCTTGTCTCCTTGCGGCCACACAGTAAAGCTCCCATGCAATGTATCAGCTTTATTCGCTAAAGGTAATTCGTTAAATCATCGTGTAAGTACTTCCACTTGTGAAGCCATCCCCGAAAAGTAATACCTTAATTTGTGACTTCAAAGTTTCATGTGCCCCGAATCATGCTTGCATTGTCAGGTCAGTATCGTTCTTAGAACACAACCGTGTGTATGTATTTATTTTTAATGATCATGCTATAACTACGTAGAATTTACGCACCGTCTCCGAAGTAAACCTGTATATGTATATGTAACTCGAGTTTAGTGAACTGCTCCGTTGGTCTCGTGGTCGCAAAGGCGACTGCCGAGCGTTGAGTCCTGGGTTCGATTCCCATGTCAGGGAAAAGGTGATATTGGGTTTTCCATAAGGAATTTCTCTGTGACAGCCCGGAGTTTGGAAGTTGGTGGTATGACAACTCCGTGCCTCTAAGGATAGCACGGTGCCGAAGAAAAAAGGACGTATCTACACAAAACGAAATAATTTAAGGTCGGAAATAGATTACTTCGTGTTGTGCAGATATGTTATTTTTTTCTTATGGCGGGTCGTTGGTCCTGCGCCAGATCTCTCTCCGGTCGTGTGGAGTTGCCGTGCCATCGGAATATGAGAATGATGGAAGAAGGAATGCATCTGTGTTTGCGCGCACTCTTCTTGTGCACTATAGTATGTCCCGCGCTGATGGCTAGTCTCCATAAAGATTGGCCGCCATGGCCGAAATCGGTCAGGAGAACTATACATTTGGTGTTGGTGCAGCTAACAGTGGTATCTGTACAGGTGAGGTGAAGCCGGAGCAGCTGGCGCAGTACTGCAACAGCCCGTGCGGCGCCGAGCTGGCGTGCAAGCACCTGTGCGGCGGCTCGTGCGCGCGCTGCCTGCAGGGCCGCCTGCACCAGCCCTGCACGCAGACGTGCAACCAGGACAATATCTGCGGACACCAGTAAGTCGGGCTTGTATGAGGACGCCTTTAATGGACCGTCCACACGGACCACACGATATCTACAGACTCTTGTCTGAGCAGACTTTGAAGTCTGAATAAAACAGACCAATTATATAATATAATATTATACCATGGTCCAGATAAATGTCGCATGTCTGTGCGATAGAATTTCTTTATTCAGAGTTTAAAGTCTGCGCTGAAAAAAGTCGGTGATCACTAATATCGGGGTTTCAGGCTGACATAACGTTGCGGCCCATTGCCTCCTGAGGCTCTAGACAAACTGTTACTTTATTAGCGATGGCCATTGTAAAAATGCCAAAATCACGTGAAATTTCGAGAGAGTTTGTTAAACCCTTACATTTTTGACGTTTTGACAAGCGCCTTCGTCACACTACCGCCGACATAATGTCACGTGTCTTGAGCCTCGGACTGCCTTTAGTTGCCTCACCTATATTTTTGTGATTTTTAAACTGTCACGGAATATACCTAGGTACACTTAAATTTGTTGATCCCGCAATTTTTTGGGATTTCAAGGGATTTTTTCGATACAAAAGTGCTTTTCGTAAACATCTCAACTTTAGGTACCTACTTAAATATGCATCTGAATATTCTATAATAAAATAAAGTAATCTCAAGTGATAATAAAAAAATATGTTGAGTTGAGTTATAAAGCAAACGCTAGTCTATGAACAGTATTTTTTTTTTAAAGTTTGTGTTAAAACGACGTGGGCATCATTGCAGTAATCTATTACCGATGCCTCGGCTGCAATGACAAGGTTGTATATGTTCTCTTTGATCTCTTTGATTATCGGGAGATAACCCCGAGGTCAACTTTTCGAGTAGGGTCATGAGTAGGTGCACCATTTTTTCGTTCCGACGACCATGAACGATCATGGTACGGAGACGCGGTTTTCCGTACCATGGTCGTTCATAAATTATCACTTAGGCGACTTTTGTCGCTGATTGTAACAAATAGCTACATCCCAGCCTGGGCTATTAGGTAGCCCTTCAGTTTCGGGGAATGCAGGCCTATCATATTCACGGTGGAGCATACGGTGGAGGTCTGCCCTGCTTGGGCGGAGCACCGCCGTGTCCTCGTCGAGGCGATGGGCGGCGGCGACCTCTCGCGTCCGGCCCTGGTTGAATCCATGGTCCGGAGCAAGGAGGCTTGGGAAGCGGTCACCTCCTTCTGCGAAGCAGTAATGTTAGCGAAGGAGGAGGCGGGCCGCGCGAGGGAAAGGCAAGGCCTTCGCCCCAACCGCCGCAGCAGGAGAAGACGCCCCGGGCGTCGGGATTCGCAAGGCGATCCCCGGCCACCGTAGGCGCGGGCCTGCGGATGGTGAGCGTTGGGTGGCTCGCTGTCCGATCACCACCAGGCTCGTGTCGATGGCGCGTTGTGTTCCACGCGCGCCTCAAAGAGATTTCAGCATAGGAGACGGGGCCCGCTAGGGCCAGAGCCTACCAGGGTTGCGGAATTTGTTCGAAAGAGTCACCGCGGCCCTGGAACGCAAAGGGCTTTAGAAGGAACACGGATGGGTTTTAGTCAGTAAGAGTCTGACACGCCCTTCCGCTCCACCCAGAGCGGAAGAAGTCATTTGATGATTTCCCATTCTTAAAAAAAAAAAAGGCCTGTCATATTGTTTTACCAGACTGCCCCAGAATGAGGGTATTTTTTATTTTAAAGTTAGTATTAGCACTATTATTTAATAACTTGATTTGAATGTTTTTGTAGATGCCAGGAGCCATGTAATCAAATCTGCCCACCGTGCAAGATGCCCTGCGAAGTTAAATGCAAACACTCGCAATGCAAAAGGTTGTGCGGCGAACCATGCACGCCATGTCAGGTGAATAACATTGTATTGTCTAAGTAAACTCATAAATCTTATTCCATTAATTGAGCCCTGAGATTTCTACAGGGTTTAAACCCGTAACCAAAGGATTCCGCTGTGCGTTCGTCTGTATCTCAGTATCTTAAAAATCGAAATAGCGTGTGTATTCCTATTGCTGATAACAAAAAATATAAGAATAAAAATTAAAAAGACCCATTAATTTTATTTTGATTCCAGTATTTCATAGTGGTAGAATCTTGGAAACTTAGTGTGAGAGTTTCTTTACTAAATTTGACTGTACTCCCTGTTACTTATACAGAGGCCTCAGTATACTATTACCTTATCTCAAACAATCGACAAGCTTTTACCCAACTAGAGTAAAAGTATAGAATATTGGAGTCGGTTTCCAGTCCCATCGAACATCGGAAAGTAAAAACGGAAGTAACGATAACCAACGAGTTGGCAAAAATCTTAATTCCTATTTCTCTAAACTCAGCAACTTATCATCAGCTCATTTCTCCTTTAAAATTCGCTGTAAACTTTCAAAACAATTAATTCCACATCAACTGATAGAGCTTTCAAAGAATTTTTAATGCAGTTGTGGAGAATATGGCACTTGCAATTTGCTTTACCTATATATTTTTGAGTTTAAAGTTTTAAGCTTTTGGTAAACAAACATTTATTTATCCATAATTTACTACAGCATTGTCGGCAGAATATGCTGAGATTTGACTCACTTCAAGGCTATTTTTAGATATAATTGTATTATTTCATCTTTTATTGCTTCGCTGTTTTCTTGGTAATCTTCGTAAAAATCCAAAAAGCCGGTTTGAATCCCACTCTTGAATGAAAAATATTTAACCAATAATGGATACATTTACAAATTACCTTTATTTGACCAATCTCTCGCTACTGAAAAATATTGACTTGTTTTTAAATTCTTGACTAGCCGGCCCTAAAACGTTTTCGGCAATAGGTACTGCTCGCTTTTGTCCTTCCGCATGATACTTTTTTCGCTGAAACACGACAGCGTTTAATTTGTGTCCACAATCTTGACTATTATAACTGTGATGATCTTAGATACGGTGGAAAGTTAAAGTAACTTCAGCAGCTGTAATAAATCATCTTTACTGTTTTTAGACCAAAAAAAAGAGGTGATACCTTGATTTGTTTCGACGTTCTTCATAAAAGTTTGATGCTTCGAAAGTGATTGCAAAGCACGCAAAGAGAGTGAGTAGCGACGTGCGAGCGAAATATGCATACTATTTTTAGAAAAACCGGAGAAATGATTGTTCCCCGGGAGGTCGGGAGATTAACCATTATTACCGGAGTCTCCCGGGCAATCAGGGAGGGTTGGTAACCCTAATGGTCACCCATTCTCGGCCCGATCTCGGCAAGCGTTGCTTAACCTTCCCTACAGCCATAGATACTCTCAAATCTGTCTCTCACATGACGCGCAACGCTCAAACCTACGTGTTGCCTAGTGATCTGCAACATTTTACGAGATGCGGGACATGTTGCTTGCTTCCGCTCAGAGAGCGAGTTCACGTGCGACACATGTGTATGGTACATTCCACGTAGTTACTGAAGGATTCCGCAACATGTTGCTCGATTTGTCCCCAAGTGTATCTTTGGCTTACTTCTTACGCCATAGTTCAAATATTACAGGAAAGGTGCAGTCGTCGGTGTGAGCACGTGACGTGCTCGCGGCGCTGCGGCGAGCCGTGCGACCGCGCGCCGTGCGACGAGCGCTGCAGCCGGCGCCGGCCGTGCGGCCACATGTGCCGCGGCCTGTGCGGCGAGCGCTGCCCCGACATCTGCCAGCTCTGCCACCCCGACGACTTCCCCACGGACTTCCTTGGTGACCAGTACGAAGAAACCGACAAGTGAGAATTCGTCATTTATTACAAGACCCTGCATCACCTGCAATACAGGGTCTTTATAAGTTAGATCAGATAGCACGGGCGTCGGCAAAACTGTTTTCAGGGGACTACATCTTCAGCACCTCGCCACGAATAGGATAGGTTTCCTTTTGCCAATTCATGCAAAAAGAAATAAATTAGTCGATTTAAGAAGAAAATCTTAGGAACTAAAGCAAGCAAGAGCAAGGGAAGAGAGCTCGACAAATTTAGCCCCTCGCCTCGGATTCGCAAGCTCTTTAGTACCTATATAAGGCTTTTTTAGTATTTTGTGTATTTTATTGATAGCCAGGGGGCGCAAGTAGGGTTCCCAACTTTTTTTAGAAAAAATAGAGTATTTCTANTATGTACCTACCTATATAAGGCTTTTTTAGTATTTTGTGTATTTTATTGATAGCCAGGGGGCGCAAGTAGGGTTCCCAACTTTTTTTAGAAAAAATAGAGTATTTCTAGTTTTAAAAAGGCTAAATGAAGAGTAGTCTTAGAAAAAAAGAGTACCTACCCTTAATTATAAGTAGGTATATAACTTAATATTCGTACGAATATTGCTTGAACCATTTTTATTTTGTTTTTTAAATATTTTGTACGACTACAAGAGAATTCGAATGAAGTCATGGATTTCTTTTGTCACCAATTGCAATTATGACCGAAAATTCTAAAACTAGGAGTGTTTGACTGTTCAGTCATAATTCCAAATTAAATCCTGCTTTTCAGTAGGTATTCTACTCAAGGGAGGGGAATTAATTCAGTTTAATTTAAACACTTTCAAAATAAATACTTAAGAGTATTTTGGCGTATCTACTCTATTGCTTTTGTACATTATAAAGTACCTACGTCTACGCGAAATAGAGTACAATCCTCTATTTTAGAGTATGGTTGGTAACTCTATACGCAAGTGCACCTCCTTTCTGTGCTAATGTCAGGAAAAAAAAACGTACACATACCTATGTGTTACCCATCCCGCTCGTAGTTACTCTAGTAAAATTCATTTAAGCTTACCTTTTAATGAGAACTCTAGTTAGATTTTGTTTTGAATCAATCAGGCTGCATAATTATCGCAGTACACAATTACGTACCTACAGCGTCGCTGGACACTGTTCTAGGTTGCTTTTCACTGCCTGGAAAAGAATAGTATCATACCTTATGTGAGTACTTAGTATGTACTTCGATATTTTCATTAAACCCTCCTTGTAATTTCAGGTTTATCGTACTTCAAGATTGTGGCCACATTATGGAGATCGATAGCATGGACACCCTGATGCTTGGAGACCAAGAAAACATACAAATACGCAAATGTCCTTTTTGTCGCAAAGCGATTATTAATACTAATCGATACAAAGATACTGTGAATAACATGTTCAGGAATGATATCAACCCTATAAAACTAAAAGTATACGGAACTTACAAGCAAATAGAAATGAAACTAACAGAACTTAACGGGAAAGTGAATAGATTCACAGCGGAATATGAAACATATACAGAGGGTTCGTATCTATTAAGTGCCTATGTCACCGGAAAATTGCAGACCCTGTAAGATTGTATTAAATATTTAATAGTTTATTATTTCTCGATATATTATGAAAAAACTATTGAATTTGGATGGGAACTGTATACTTCCCATCCAAATTCAATAGTTTCCAATATATCCAGTTCTCATAAAGAAAAAATATTTTGCGCGATATTTTACAATCTTACAGCGTTTGCAATTTTCCGGTGACATTATAAATATTTATATGTAATATGCGTGTGTCTGTATATACAAATTAAAAAAAAAAAACCCTCAAAAGCTCATCAAAAACCTACTGTAACCAACCGAGTCAGGGTACCCGCTATGGGGTACCGTAATCCTTTCGAATGCGATGTGGTTTTGCACCATAACTATTGAACCGTGATGAAAAGTCACGATGTCATTAGATTTAGATGTAACGGACGCATACTTATTTTAATGTTTCTTTTCAGGTTATATGAAAGCTATGTTTTCAAGTTTTACAACACTTTTAAAAACACAAAAAAAAGTGTCGCTCTTACAAGTGGAAATGGAATGCGTTTACTTGAATATATTTGAAATGATCGTAGAGTGTTGGAAGAAATATCGGACACAGAAACCTGCGGTAACTACATTAAATGAGGAATTGCAGAAGCATATCAAAATACTGTTCGGTGTGCTTAAGATAAAACCAAGATCTAAGATCCCTATTAAAATAAGCGAACAGCAGCAAAATGATATCGGCAATGAGATAAAACGCTTGAACGTTATGGTGCAGCTCTCTAAGCTACTTCATCTTGCAATCAGTATAAAAGATGAACCTAAAGTAACAGAGCAAGTCGATTGCACCAAAGGGGTGGTGTTCTCGCTGTCTGTATTCAATGAAGACAATGCTTTAGAGTCTCTTAAGCGTTTGCAAGCAGTGATTAAAACAAGCGGTGTAGTCACTAAGTACGAGCGCGCATTGATCGTTAAAGCTATTGGATTAAGAGCTGGCCATTGGTATAAATGTCCGAATGGTCATTACTATTGTATCGGTGAGTGCGGCGGTGCAAACGGCATTGGAAGGTGTCCGGACTGTGGGGCGACTATAGGTGGCCAGAACCATGCGCTCACTGCTGGGAACCAACATGCTCCAGAAATGGACGGATCTAGTTATGCAGCGTGGTCGGAACAGAGCAACTTGGCAAATTTCAATCTTGAAGATATACTTTAGACATTTTAACACCAAAGTAAGATACTATTAGTTTGTAGATAAGCACCTCTTGTAAGTTCATTTTTTATTAGGTTTATAATTGTAACTGTCTCCCTCGCACCCACTCATATTCATTTGATTTTGATTTGTTTCACTGTTTTTTCTACAATAGCACTGCAGAACCTAATGTTTTTCCTACTCCAAATTTTAAAGAGATAATGACGCTACTTAGTTATTAATGTATGTAGCTATTGTATTTGTGAAAACTAAACAATGTAAAAAAACTATTATAAGTAACACCAATATTTTAATTAATTGACTGAATGACATTTGATTCGTTAACCAATATAAATCACCGAAGTTTATCAGCTGTGTAAGTAGGTAGTAAAGCAAAATAGATATTATTATATTTATATATCCACTTAGTTAGGTATACGATTTTATCTACCTACATACATCACATTTAAATATGTACTGAAAAAACGTTTCGTTATTTAAATCTTAGTTTTTATCACAATAGGTATTTGATGATGATTTAGTTTTGCTATTTTACTTTGTGAAATCGTGGTTAAAACCTGATAACCAACCTCGCTACAAAAGAGTTCTAGCTTTGGTCTAAACCTGCCTTTTTGACCAGTTCTTTATTTCAAACCTTATTTCGACTGTTTTACATAGCTTTCAAATTGGTTTTTAAAGAAATACCTCAGTCGGAAATTCGAAATAAAGTTCGTTTAAAAACACGACTCAATGGTTTCAATGTAGTTAACTCTAAAGATAGCTTTGTAATAAGGCAGGCGGCTAGGGTTTCTTATTTAAGTTTATCTGACAAAAAATATGCCTACGTAAAGGTACAATTCCGTGCATTGCGGTCGATCGCAGCCGCACGCGATCTATCGCGTGCAACAATAGTCAGAGTTGGTATGAGAATGTATGGCGCCATTTCCGAGGTCTGCGATAGACGTGCGCGGCCGACTTCGGAAGCGGTGCCTTACATTGTCATACCTCTGACTACGCATCAGCCGCGCGCGACAGCCGGCTGCGATCGGCAACAATACACGGAATTGTAGCTTAAGTTAATGACTGCTTTGAGTTTTTTTCAAGTTTTTAATATTTTTTTATTGTATCTACCTATAAATAAATAAAATACTCAAATAAACACATAGTTTTTTTTAACTCTTACCGTACGTGTAGGTACCCTGGTAGGTTCCTATACAATTTCAAAGTTACGCATAACTACGCGGCCGCTAGTATTTAACCATCTAAACTTTGTCGGGTTAATACGGTCAAGCGCTTCATTATATCCTTTTTAGGGTTCCGTAGTAAAACATGGAACACTTAAATATAATTTTGCATTATGTCCGTCCGACCGTCCACGGTTTTACTCGAGACTATTAATGCTACGAAGCTGCAATTCGTAAAAGCATGGTTACCTATAGATATTAATCACGCCGACAAAGTTGTAACATAAAATCTGGAAAAATCTTTTTTTAAGATAGATTAGGTAGGTACCTCCCATAAAGGTAAACGGGGTATGGTATTTTTTGTCGTTGTTTATCCCATTGCGTGGCGTAGGTATCGTTGGTTACCTAGGTCTTTCAAAAATAATGGGCTTAGGAATCTGAATTTTCGGTCACTATAAAATTATTCTATATGAGTACTAATTTTTGTATAAATTTGGGAGAAAATCACGAAGTTTTTTTTTTTTTAATAGGAAAATCTTGAAATGAAAATTAACACCGTGACTACCGCCACCTTACCAATAGTATACCTATATATCGTAAGCTACTGGACTACATTAAAAGTAACAAACCTTTTAAAAAAAACAAGCTTTTATTTGAATGCACTATAAAGAAAAAAATAAACTTTTACTATCAACTTTAACGTCATAACAAAATTTATGTCATATAAAAGCTTGTCACGAGATTTACATGTGTAAATAAACAATTAATTTAAATAACTTGATGTGATTGATTTGAACTATTAAAATTTTTAAACTCAGTAAATACGAGTACTTAAATCTCGCGACAAAATCCTTACTAATAAATATAAATGCGAAAGTAACTCTGTCTGTCTGTCTGTCGCGCTTTCACGCCAAAACTACTGAACAGATTTGAATGAAATTTGGTACACAGATAGTCTAGGACTCTAGAGCCAGAGAAAGGACATAGGCTACTTTCAAGGCGAAAAACGGGTTGTAAGGGGTTGAAAGGGGGGGATGAAAAGTTGTATGGAAGTATCGTCATTTTTAGAGCCAGTAGCTTGAAACTCTTATTTTTTAGGTTGTTGATTAGATATATATAAATATGACATTCAACGTTTGTAAAAGATACCCCCTTAAGGGTGTAAAATAACAACAGGGAATAGGGGATGAAAGTTTGTATGGAAATGTGTAAGGTAAGGTTATGTGAATGTTTTATAAGTTTGCGACTAGAGACAAAATATTAGAGCTATTCTGATGTAACATTTACGGAGTCATTACAAAATGTGAAACTGAAGTTAACGCGAGTAAGAAACTTGCCAAGCACCGCGCCGCCGTACACCATGAGCGCTGTGCAGCCGTGCTTGCGGAGCGCGCTTATGTCCCTATATAATTTAATAAGCTCTTTGCAGTGAAACACTGCAAATAGCTCATTCAAGTATTTATACGTATGTGTCTTATTTGTAAAAATATTAGCCTTAATAATTAAAAAATCTACCCAAAGACACTATTCCACGCGGACGAAGTCGCGGGCACAGCTGCTAGTATCATAATTATAAATTGTATAATGACGTTATCAAGTTGATAGTGAAAGTTATTTTTTTTCTTTTTAGTGCATTTAAATATAAGTAAAAAGGTTTTTTACTTTTAATTTATATTTGATATGGTCACAAGGTGCACGAAAGTTTGGATGGATGGATGTTTGTTTGTTCTACAGACTATATGTATGTGTTAACATAGGATAGAACTTTTATCTTGGGAGTATGTGACCTTAAGATAATTTGCGACATTCACGCGGGCGGAGCCGCAGGCGGCAGTTAGTTGCTAAACTGAAAACTCAAAGCATTAATTTGACATGAGACTATTTACAATAATTAATTTGACTAACTATTTACTTTCTACTGACATAATAATTATCATATGTTACTGATTTTATTTTTATTGTAATATGCTTATTATTTTTTTATTTTTATTTTATGTGTTGAATGCAATAATTTATCATTTTTAACTGTAGTAAATTTCTAAATATGTACCTACTAGGAAATTCAAACACAATGCGAATTGTTACATGAATAAATGAATTGAATTGAATTGAATATTTCAATTAAACTATTACAGGTACTTTTGAATTGTCAATGTCCGTCAGTCAAAAGAGATGAAGCTATTTGCACATTCCAAAGTGTCTCATCTTGTTCCTGAGGGTCATGTGTGAGTGAAAGAGGGAGAGGGGAAGGAAGTGAAATGAGGTTCCATGCTGTTAACCTTAAGGCATACTCTGACAGGACGGCATCATTGCCCACCCGGACTGGTATAATGTGAAATAAGTAGTGACACGGTAGACATAAGTATATAAAGATGCGTTTATTGTGCGTTGGGCCAGACGACGCTCTCGATCCAGTCCAAGTAGCGGCTGACGCGCGTGTACACGCCGGGCACGGGCGAGCCGCAGCCGCGCCCGAATGACGTCACGCCCACCAGCCGGTTCACGCCCTCCGCTGTCACGCTCTGCAGCGGCCCGCCGGAGTCGCCCTGGGGAGTACAAACCAAATAATCATTTATACCGATAAAGAAGATTTTTTTTCATTCCAAATCACACGGCTACAAGCAAGAGCGTCGCCAAGAGGGGGAAGGGAGGGGCCGCTGCTCATCTAGAGCTTATTTTTTTTTAAATTAAAAGCCCAATTCGCCTATTTAAAAAAAATCTGAAACGCACGCCAATGCTACTATTAGTTGTTTTTACACAACTGCCCAAAAAAAAGGAGTGTTATTATCATTTTTATACGGTCAGGAAAGATTCAAGCTCTCTGGTCACTGGTATTCTCAAAAGACACATGTTACAGTCATGGACTATTCTGCGGTTCTGAAATTCTTGGCCTATTCTCACTACTTTTATAGAGGCCGAATTTTTGGGGATAGGAACTTGGCCTTTTTTCACATGTTTGTTGTTTAGGGATATTGTAACACTAGCGGACTCACGCTAGTGCTACATACTATTATTTTAAAATAAAACCACGTTAGAGATTTAACTTCGATATTCGGCCTGTACCAGCGCTCGTCTAAACGAGCGCTGGTACAGGACTCCCATATAAAAACAAAACATATTTTCATATTCCTAATTCAAATTATCTTTTACTTTTTGCAAGACGCTTCCAAAGATCTACCTTGTCTGCCAGAAAGCTGTAGCCTAGGAGATCCTCCTGACAATATCATGTCTTTTTTCCAAGTAAATGATAATGATATGGGAATGATAATAATTCCGAGCATTTTTTTATTTTTATTATTTACTTGCGTACCTGATTTCATCATTTTTCATCAAGAATATTGCATTTCCCTGATTTAACCCTTCAAATGTTTTCAAGTCAAGAGTTGCTTGCATACCAAATTTGAAGTTTTTACTGTTGTGGGAAACAAATAAAATTGTTAGCTCATGGGGACCGACCCTGATTTCAACCATTTAACTTTAAAAAATGCCCTTTTCCGATTTTTTCCTTCAATTTTAGCCTAAGACCTATCCTCACACACACTTGGAAGTTTCTAGCATGACTGGAAGTGCCCCATCATTTTGATAATGAAAATCTTCACTTTTTGGTTCCCTGTATCTCCTCGACGGTTTAATTGAATGTTTTGAAACTTTCTAGTAATCTTCAACTAGGTGACAGTAACAAATAATAAAGTCAGATTTCATCAAGTTGTGATGATTACAAGCCAAGTTATGGGGGGGGGGGGTAAAAGCAGCTCGAAATATAGGCGTGCGTTAGGCCGGAACTTGGCCTGGCGCCTAGATAGTCTATATGACTATAGAGTTGTTAGAGGCAAGATATAAGAAAAGACGCAAGTGGGCTTCTACTACAACTATTAGTGTCCCAAGTGCGGTTTTCTCAAATTCTCAGACAAATTTAACAAGTTGGCGCGGCGCGTCTGTCGCTCTTGCGCATGCGCAATTATTGCCCTGTGGGGTGGCGTGCATTCGCACGTATTTCGTATTAAGTGTTTCAACATGGCGCATTCATTTGAAAAACCGCAGAAACAGAACGTCACCGCTAAACTTGTGGAAGTGTGAGATATTTTTTTTGTGACTGTACAATAAATACGCTCCTTCATGAACTGAAATCCCAGAGCCCCCAGACCTTACTTACTTATTTTCTCACTAACAATATATCGCACCCCCGGTGCGACACTGTTACTGATATTAGTCCATCATTATTGTGCCTAAGCCGACACAACAACGAAGATGCTTATCGCAGGTTAAAAAAAATCACTGAATAATCAAAAGAAATCAGATTTGCCAGGTCTGCTTGGAAGGTTGCTAGTGGTAAAAAAGGTCCATAATTGATGAAATGAAACAAAGCTGTTAGTACCTGGCAAGTGTCCCGAATGCCTTGCGGGTCGCCTGCACACATCTGGTCGGGAGAGATGCCCGAGGGTAGCTTGCGCCAGTTGGTATAAGACTCGCTGCACGTATTGCGGCCAACAGTCGTCACGTTCGCTTTCAGGAGCATGCTGCTTCTAGTGTCCCCTGTTATTTTCAAGTGTAATCATAAGCATTAGCCTAAATCAGGACATATGCCGCTTCAATGCAAAACTCAAAGCATTTTATTTCAATTAAGCCATTTACAGGCACTTTTGAATTGTCAAGGTCAGTCAGTCAAAGAGATGAAGAATATTTGCACGTTCCAAATCGTAGATCTCTATGAAGAAGCACGTGAAAGAAACTCCACGAACACTCTTTTAAATCAATAAATTGTTATTAAGATGCGGATACATCATTCTTGTTGAAATCATACATCTATCCATATACATAATGTGCGTTGATGGCCATATCCGAAACTATAAGGAATATCGAAAAACACTGAAAGGAGTCTCGAGCCCGATTTTGATGAAAACTAAAACTGCATTATTGGGTTTTCGAAAAACTATCAGTTACGGTTCAAATCTACTCACTGGTATGTTTAGTCAGAAATCAAGTAATTTGAAAGAAAGTAAGAAACAATAAAGAAAGTAATTTGTTAAAAATTAGCACTTTCCCATTGTTATTACTTCCCAGAATTTGATCCTTATTAGCGACACTTTAGGATGGTGTAAATAATACAGGTTGTTTTTTTTCAAAATTGACAGGTTCGATCCGGACTAGGCAAACCGATTTATCGAAGAACCAAAAATGCAGTTTTAGTTTTCATACAAATCGGGCTCGAGACTTCTTTCGGTGTTTTTCGATATTCCTCATAGTTCCGGATTTGGCCATGCGCACACACTTTAAAAATTCACCCTGTATAATGTCACCGGGAAATTGCAAAATATCGCGTGAAATTGTAAACTATTTTTTCTAAATATGAGATACATCTCATCCAAATTCAATAGTTTCCAATATACCCGATATTGGAAACTATTGAATTTGGATNCGGGTATATTGGAAACTATTGAATTTGGATGAGATGTATTGTATACAAAACGATGTTTTCATAATATTTCAAGAAATTATAATCTAATCAAGATTTATTACGATCTTACGGAGTTTGCAATTTTCCGGTGACATAAATAATGCTTGTCCTGACTGATTCAACAACGCAGCGCCACGCACCACAAGGGCTAAAAACTTGAAATTTTGGCAGTTGATGCATTTTCGGATGAAAACACCCACAGAAGGATTTTTGAAAATTCAACTCCTGAAGTTGTATGGAAAATCGTAATTTTCTAAGTAAGAAGCATGACATTTCATATCCAAGCTTCTGGTTGGAAATAAATAAGAACTTATATCAGCGTTTTTATAAATCTACCCTTTAAGAGAGTGAAAGTAATTTTTGAAGAGAAGAATGAAATTAATTATTAAAGCTTCTGAGTAAAAACAAATGAATACGTATTTCGTCGTTATTGGAAATTCAACCCGTAACGAGAGAAATGGGGTGGAATCATCAGCACAAATTTAAAACAAAATCTAAAACTGCTTGACCTATGAAGATGAAATTTGTCACGGAGGTAGATTATAAGCAAGAAATATCAGTTAAAAAGGATTTTTCAAACTTTCCCCGTAAAGGGCTGAAATGGGGGGTAGAAGTTTGTATGGAGAATCTCATTCCTTGGGTCAATATATTGGAAATTTGGTAAGTATAAATACTGGCCTAAGTGAATGATAAAGGTAGTCATTATTAGTCTTTTACAAATACCCAAAGACGATTTATGGGGTGTTAACAATTTTTATGGAAGAATCTTATTCCTTGAGTTAACTAGAAATTATGGCATTATTTATTAAGTATTTAATAAATAACGCCATAATTCGTTTTTCAAAACTAGGGCTTTGGGGGTGTTAAAATTTGTATGGAAGAATCATAATTCATAACGCTTGGTTCGACGAAGTGGAAGCTGCATGTTTTTTTTTTTTTATGTAAGTATTTGGATTTGTCCAAAATACCATACAAAAAAACACAACCGAATTCAGATCCTCTTCCTTTTTTTGAAGTCGGTTAAAAAACTATTTGCTGCCAGCGGTTTCGCTCGCAGACGGAAAATATCCCAAGGGAACAGTCTCCCGGAATTCAAAGGCCTACCTGTTGTACACAAATGTTTCACCTAAATCCGTTCAGCCGATGCTCACGCAATCACTTTCATATTTTATAATACTTATAAGTAGGATATACATACTGGTATTGCTAGTTTTCCCCCATCCTGTGATCGTGAGTGGTATCGTGGGATCAGCGTCATTCGTCTCCAAACATACTGCATTCAAGTTACTGGAGAAGTGCAGAGGTCTCTCCAATCTAGAATGAAAATGTTTTATCAACGGAGGGTAAAGTCCTACGACTTACGTAAGGATTAGCGCTTTCTGTATCTCTGAACTGTTTCTATCATCCAGAAGTGCAATTCACCGGTTGTTCTAATTCATCATAATTTGAATTCAGCGCCACCAAGTCAAGAATCGACTTTATCGTTGTGATTTTTTAAGTTTATTTTTCAATGACCAAAAAAGTACCTATGGGTTGCCATGGTTTTTTTTCTTTTAAAAGAACGTTGCCCCACTAGGAATTTCTCCTGTATCGTGGAAACGTTTACAAACATACAAACTCACACATAAACAGCCAGAAGTTTGTCGTTCGAAAATTTGATAATTATCTCGAATTAAAATGTCGAACACGAGGTTTATTCGGTACTATGCGACGAAAGTCTCACTCTAGCGAACCAGCAAGGTAAATAAATCTGCATATAACATAGTTACGTATTGCTTACGTAAACGATTATTTTGTGCAAACAAGCACGGAAACAAACGGAATAATAACGTAAACGTTAAACTTACGTTCTCTTATCTAAGTAGGTATATGTTGAGAATGCATAGTGCAAGAAAAATTTAAATGTTAGTGTATTGTTAGTTGTTTCATTACCTGTTAGTATTTCGTTGTTTTACAAGTTAAATATCGTCGGCCTAATTCGTTAACCAGCTAAGTCCATCCTGCATGATTTACAGGAGGAAGAAAAAGCGGAATTTATTCACTTCATTTTTGCAATCATCATTCTGCAAAATCCTATAGGATTTAGCAGTAATTATTTATGAAGATTTCCTACTGTTCAGAAAGCAGGATTTCGAGTATGGAATTTCTAAAGTTTTTAGGCTGATAAAGTCGTTATAGCTTTATTATAATGCAGATAAATTGTCTGAACTTGTTGGCAGACTTAAAAAGTAAAATTGGCAAAAAATGGACTTATCTGGTCAACAAATTAGGCCGACGATATGTGAATATACCTAGTACTTTTTTCTGATGGCTCTCACCAAATGGTTGACTTTCTAACCAGTTCCCTAATTGCGTAAACATTTACGCAGCGGCACAGCTCGAACAAATCAGATACGAGCTTGTCGCGGCTCGTAAGCGCTTGTTGACACTGGTTCTTACTGGTTTACGTAAAAAGTATGGAAACAGCGTTTTTTCTCCAAGCGTACTAGCGCAAGTCGAATCAAACTTAGTGACGTTTGTGAAGTGTGACTTATAGTGTTTTGTCCTGTTCAAAACCTATACAGGGAGACCGTATACGTATTCAACGACCATAACACCCGACCGCAATGACGATCATGGGGCAATACCGACTTTAACAAATTAACCCAGTCATTAAGGGATAAGTTTACAGTATGTACTATTTTTTTTTGTATCGTGGTTGAAATACTCATGGATGTCTTCCAACTGACTAAAACCACCTCGTGTTCCCTCGCACACTTGCACCGGGGGCCACGGAAGCACTTAAGCAGCCTTCAACGCAGCCCCCGACTGGTCTGGACTCTGGACCGCCTCCTCTGCAGAAGGTACTCTTACCTCAACAAAACCAAATCGTGATATTTCTCCTTCCTGGTGTATCTCGGGTTGGTTATGATCTGCGCTACTCTGACGTCAGTTTCTGGGTTGAACTCCTTGCCACCTATCTCTATGACGCCACCACGGATTACGGACGGCTGTATCCTGTAATATAAAGCAACAGGGTTTATCATACAAAAATATAGTCCAAATAGATACTTATTAGCAGATTCTCAATTCAAATTCTTTAAATAAAACAATAAAGAATCTGGAAATCGTCAGTGAAGTTTTTCAGTCAAAAAAGCCCACTTTACAATAAAATATTCGTTAGCAACCCTTGATGTATACGTACCCTATTAAAATATCTTATCTTCATCGAATAGCATTCAAATGTTAAACACCCAAAAATGACTCATGCACTTCACTGACGTAATCAATATTTAAACGAATAAAATTGTTATTTTTTGTATGTATAACGCTACAAATTATTAACAGGACTATTCTGGAACTGGTTTTGCCAAATACAGCGCCCTTATTGCTTGGTTATAAGGATTTCGTTAAAAATACCGATTTAAAAAAAAATTAATATGGGTTTGCTCTTGACTCTAGTCTAGGTCATAGATGACAGAGACAAAGTCGACGATGGAGCGAGCTTACCCGAAAGAAGCCTGTTCACTCTTATTTTGAAGAGATTAGGGTTGTATGTGTTCGGAAACACAGACGCAGGCAGAGAGTTCCACTCCTTTGCTGTGCGCATTATAAAAGACGTTTGGAAACGTTTAGTGCGAATTGGTGGAATAGCAACAAGGTAGGGATGGTAACTTGCAGTGCGTCTAGATGTCCGATGGTAGAAGGGGGCCGGTGGGATGAGATCGTGGAGTTCCTGGACACTCTCCCCGAAGTACAATCTGTAGAAGACCGACAAGCAGGCAANAGAGTTCCACTCCTTTGCTGTGCGCATTATAAAAGACGTTTGGAAACGTTTAGTGCGAATTGGTGGAATAGCAACAAGGTAGGGATGGTAACTTGCAGTGCGTCTAGATGTCCGATGGTAGAAATTACCTAATGAGCAGAGATCGGAATAGGTAGACTATATTTACCTTATGTTCGTGGAAGTAAGTAACATAGAGTTGATAATCCTGTATAATCCCGAAATCATAAACATGACGATTGTTTTTTTCTATTTTTATTTTTTTCTAAATTTTCTTTTATGAAATTGTATAAGTAATAATAAATAATAATATAATATCTCTTGGGACAACTCACACACGGTCATCCGATCCCAAACTAGGCTGAGCCTGTGCTTTAGCAACCAGACAACTGATAAACATACTTATATATTTCTAAATACATACATATTATAGACAAATTGCACCCAGACACAGAACAAATGATCATGCTCATCACACAAAGATTTGTCCTGGGTGGGAATCGAACCCACGACCTTCGGTTTAGCAGTCAGGGTCACTAACCACTCGACCAACAGGCCAGTCAAGTAACGTACATGACATTCATTCATGGAATCAATACGATATCGTAATAAAAATTAGTAACTCAAGGGGTTCGGCGTTGAGGGCTGGAATACAGGTTATGCCTAGTCCTGCCCCAAATGCAGTAATAAGTAATAATAGTAATAATTTTGTGTACTTTAAGTTTAGATTAAGCACTCTACTTGTAAAAAGAAATTTACATATTTATGTGACTAAACATTATTATTATTTATTATTCCGACCTCAGTTAATGAGATAGTCATCGGTAATAAACTATTCCTATTCTCATTAAAACCGCATAGAATTTCATTAGTATTTTCTTTCAATTCGTGTTAGCCACTGGGATAATTTATTGTCGGTGAGTTTTTATACGAAGAGGGATAATTTAGAGACCTAGAGATTATTAGGACATATTTTCTAAGTTAATTTCATGAAACATAATTTGTATTCTTAAGGATTTTTCTTTCTTGATCCACACATATCAGGGCCATGATCGGGATGTCCGGGTCGTGGTTCGTTACGTGGTCTGACACGTTGCCCGGACACGGACGAGAGTGAAAGAGTTCATATAGAATATACGTGTGCAATTATCCGTTGGTATATGCGATTTGAGCTCCGGACGGACCACGGCCCGGCCACGTCTTGGATATGCGCGGATTCCTTTAAAAGTGTTTTCATAAAGAACAACTCCTTTCGCAGGTATGCTGGAAGAGATTTCTTTAGAAATAAGCATCACCTTTGTACCTGTTTTTCTGTTCCCTTCTTCTTATTTGTTTGTTAAATGTGTGTACATAAACTGTTAAATAAATAAATAAATAAAGGGTCGTTACCTATCTAAAGTGTCCACACAGTGGGCAGCGCTCAGGACGTAAGTCAGGGATAGCACTGATCCGCCACAGTCGAACTCATAGCCATCGCCTCGATCATATCCCAGGGCAACCTGGAAATAAAACAAATTATTATTATTTAAGCGCTCGAAGGCGGACGGCGCCGCCGATTCATCGAAACCGGCTCGGAAAGAGGTGGCGAGACGATCTGGAGGCGTACTTTGAGGGCTGGTATGAGGTGGTGCNCCCCAGGGCAACCTGGAAATAAAAACAAATTATTATTATTTAAGCGCTCGAAGGCGGACGGCGCCGCCGATTCATCGAAGCCGGCTCGGAAAGAGGTGGCGAGACGATCTGGAGGCGTACTTTGAGGGCTGGTATGAGGTGGTGCGGGAAAATAATTCCTAGGACTTTGGAAGGCCTTTTGCCCAGCAAACTAACAATAGATATATATAAGGTCCCACTAAAATAGATGGACAAACGTTTAGAAATCATTCTGACCACGAAAATAAGGACAAGGCGGTAAAATAATAATAAGAAAAATGCATTAGTTACTTACAAAAAAAAAAGTTGATTACCCAATGCATAAACACATCCATGTCTTTGTTAAATCATAATTGTAATACTACAAATGCGCAGGTGCACGTGACCACGTCAAGTACGTGACCCATCATGTATGTGTTTATTCTAGTGTGCCGAAAAAAATATTATTTTAGGTCAAAATAAAATCACTTTAACAGTGTTTTTTTATGCTTGGATATCTTTGGTTCACCTATTTTATTGGGACCTTATATATTTTGAGAAAGCCAAAAGCTGTCCTCCCCAAAAAGGGCTTCCCGGTTAACCAGAATTTTAGTTCTCTTCACTATTCGGACTATTACGGACTTAAGGCAAATCGGTTCAGCCGTTCTCAAGTGATGCATTTACCAACGAACAGCATGTAGGTACCTACCTAGATGTTGAATTAAGAATCAATAAATGACATTCCATTTTAATTCCCAGTCAACTAGGTGTTTGCTTAAGCGTTATGTAGGTAAAAGTTGATTTTTGAAATATCTTATTTTGTAATAATGTTAGAGCAAAAGGTTTTACGATATAGGTAAGTACGCAAAAGCATATCGAAACATGAAAACTTGTTGAGTGTGAGTTGCATAAATCACAGTTTATTGGGATTGAGTATTCCTTACGCATTGTGTAGGAAAGTAGGTATTTTTTTACTTCCTCAAGGCGTATTTCAGTGGAGGCGTAACTCTCCTGAGACAATGAACGCGCTATGACGCAGGACGCAACGGCTATGGTTCCCCTTTAGTACCTACCTATCTTAATCATTTTCCTACAAAATATTATTACCTTCTTTCCCTATAAACTAGATACCTACTATCGCTGAATATTCTAAATATTATCGCTATTAAGTATAATTATACCGAAAATATTTGCTTCGTCGGAATTGATTAAGTACCTACATAATAAAAACAAATAGGAAATTAAAAATTAAATTTAAATTTAAAAAACCCCCGACCAAAAAATCTTTAAAAAACATAAATAAAAATGTTTTGATCCTTTTAGTTTAATATAGGTAGGTACGATTCTTTGGGCCAAGCGACTTCGCCTCGGGAGACCACACTAATATCACACTTATCACACTAATATTATAAAGCCGAAAGCACAGTAGATAAATATACAGTAAAACATCTTCATACAAACGTGCCGCTCTCGGTTTGAATGTGTGCGTGCGCGCCGCGCGCCATGTCGGCACGCGATTTCACGCACACGCTAGCATAATATATGCGGAAATAAGGTGGCGGCAGTGCGGGCTGTGCAGCGCGACTGTGAGCACGCGCGTACGCTACATGACCGCTTGCGTTCGTCAACTCTCGCCGGCGCGGGCGGCGGACACTTGTCGTAAATTACGAGTATCATGACTTCAAAAAGAGGAAAAAAATATTGTAGTGTTTTCGGGTGCCTCAATAATGATTTCGCAAACCCGGACTTATCATTCTTCATACTTCCTACTCAACCAGAAATGTAAGTACCTACTTATACTTAAATATTATTAGAAAATATGGTATTGTATTGTTTATTTCACAGTTTATTTGCTTTATTAAGAGCGTAGCCGAGTCGCATTTTTCTGAATACTATGTTTAGAGCTAAAGTTTATTTTAAGAAGTCTAGTTTTACTATAAAATAGAGGATTGAGTACGAAACATCGTTTTGGTAAACATATTTTTCGCGTAGGTATAGTTGTAATAAGGACAATTTCACAATAATTAATAAATAATAATAAAGCGTTCCGGACGTGCAGAAACAGGAGAAAAATTTTCTCGGTATCAAATTTGTAACTTAGTATAATAAATGTTATGTGAATAAAAGCTTTTTATTTTTACTAAATTTATAAATTGGTAAAATATTCAATCATAATATGCTTTTTATTTTATAAATTTAGATCAAGTGCTGCTTGTTCGAAAATATTAACTAAAAGTAAAAGTGACAACCCTGGGTATCAACGCAAGAGTAGGCTAATAACTCGGCGGGCGGCCTTAGATAACCTACTGTATATTTATCTACTGTG